>CM046349.1:17461704-17584204 GCA_025403435.1 Artocarpus heterophyllus
TCGCTGACGCCGGCACTCTCTAGGTGCGGCCATCGAGTCGCGCCGATTGGCAAATCGACGGAGAGCATCTTCAGTGGTAGCCATTGCAACTGCCGCCTGGTGTTGTTTCTCAGGGGTCGTGACCCCTGGGTGTGCTGTAGAATTCTGGGCTAAGCCTAGAATTCTGCATCTAGTTTACACGGGCTCTTTGGCCTGTGACTAGTTTGAAACCTCAACCCCTGGGTGACCAGGCAGAAAGAATAAAACAAAAAAAAGGCAGTTTTTTACACAAGCCCAAAGAGCCCTTGAGGGCCTGTGACTGGCTGGAAACCCAAGGGCTCAACCCCTGGGTGACCCGATTAAAAAAAAAAAAAGTAATGGGCCTGAGTTTTAATTTGGGTAATGGGTTTGGGTAATGGGTTTTGGGTAAAGAGTTGGATAGAAGTAAACCGACCCGTACGTGTACCCGACCCGGCTGACTTTGATAGTTGGCCATTGACTTTGACTTTTAACCTTTTGACTTTGACTTTGACTTTGACCAAAAAAATTTTATTTTCTTTTTATTTTAATTTTGGTCAATTTTTTGGTGCAATTTTAAATTCAAATATTAGCATTTTATATGTATTTTGAAATGAATTAATTGAAGCAACATGTCACCAAAGTTACATCTCTGGTGGAAATTAATTTATTTTAAAATATAAATAGTTGTGTCCATGCAACATCTTTGTGAATAGAAGTAAACCGATCCGTACGTGTACCCGAAGATGCTTTCACTATTGTAAGCACATATCAAAATCTTGAAGGAAAAAATAAAAAAGAAGATGCATCAAATTCTAATATTTATGTGAATAAAGTGCCAAAAAAGGTAAATGCATAAAAATAAAAATAAAAAACCCGCGTGAAAAAAGCGCTCAAATTTCGGTAAATGCATAGATTTTCCTAAAATAATACAGTGAATATTAATGTCTGTCACGATGCCACAATACTTCTAAAATCACTCTATTGATCTAGAAAACATGCTTAGAAGCTATCAATCAAGAGTAAACACAAGCCAAAATAGACTCCCACTTGATAACGTACATCTCTCCATATTAATTGATTATAAACAAGGTGCCCAAAATTACTCTAGGCAAATTTAAACAGATTCGCCATATAATTAACAAATCAAAAGACATCCACAATTTAAACAATTAGAATCATAAACATCCTCCCAAATTTTGGCCTTGAAATTCCAAAAAAAAAAGAAAAAAAAAAAAGAGAAACTCAGTTGATAAAGCAATAACACATTCAAACCAAAAAAGATACCATAAATTTCTCATTTCTGTTCCATACAAAAACAATCAAAGCCTATATATTTATAACCTCAAACAATTCTAGGAATCAACAAAAAGATACAAGAAAATATTTGCATTCAAATATTAAATTTTAGCTTATCTGTAATAATCTAGCTTCTTTCTTGAAAATATGTGCATTGAAAAAAATCTACTTTTTTTCGAAGGAATGAAAAGCTGAAGAAAAGAAAAGAAAAAAAAAAAAGGGAAACCAAGTTCCTTGTGTGATTCTTCCTTCAACTCACTTGAAGGAAATTTAGGAAGAGCGAGTGATGGAGCTTTAAGAGGCTGGAGTTGGAGATGAAAAAACAAAGAAGAAGAAACCGAGGGAGAGAAACAAAAGGGAAATGATCTCTTGATTGAGAAATTAAAAAACAGAAGAAGGGAGAAACATAACCGGAGGAAATAAAATATATGAATCCAACTTTGATATGCATATATTGAAAGTATAATCTCATGTCTAACCTGCTGTTATTCCTAATTTACCGTATATTACAACAAATAGCGGGTGAAATGAAGGTGGAAAAGAGGATCGTATTGGGAAGAAAAAAAAAGAAGAAGAAGAAGACTGCCACAAATGTACAGTAGTAATATGTAAAAAACTAGGTATACGAGTTTGAGGTGCGTGCCAAATACCCATGTTTACACAATATATAATGTAATTTGGTTTTTAAAAAAAAATACCTCCAAGCAGTGGAGTTCTATTCACTATAAAGGAGTAGTAGCAAAAATGAAGAGCATTGACACAACAGGAAAAGTTGAAAATTTCTATTAAGGGTTGTGTTACCGATATTTATTTTCAATTACTATTTGTAATTATACCTGAATGAAATTTCAATCAATGTACAGTATGTTATAATTGATAAATACTATTTATTGCAAAGGAGTGTAGGAAAAAAAAAATACAAGAGGTGGTCATAGAATTACCTAAAAACTAAACATATAGTTTAAAAAGTGTAGATCTACTTGTGTTTAACATTACAAAGGCATATTAAAATATTACAAAAACAGTTTATGCATATAGTAAAATAGAGAATAAGTCAAAATAAAAAAAATTAAAAATAAAAAAGGTGAGGCAAGAAAGAGAGGGATAGAATTAAAAAAGAGAAAAAAAAAAAAAAGAAAAACATGTGTGGCACCTTTGACATGTATTAAATTAAATGAAAAGCTTCAATTGTGTATCAGCAAATCAAAAATGAAGAAAGAGCAAGCGGCAAGCATGTCAAAGAATGACATAAACGTTTAGAATAGATACGTATAATAGATAATAGATGATAGATATCAATAAGTAAGAATTAGCATGAATTTTTTTTCTCAGCTTTTTAAGATTTAATTTCCTTTTAAAAAAACATTTTACTCCATAAAAAAAAAACAACAAAAAACACTTTACTATACAGATGCCACAATATAGTTAGAAAAAACGTGAGTGGCAGGATTCGAACCTCCCAGAGCAGAGCCCACATGACATGATTTCTAATCGTGCCCAAATGAAGAGAACAGATGCAGCGGGAAAATTTGAAAATTTCTATCAAAGGTTGTGTTACCAATTGATTTTCAATTACTATGTTATGATTATATACTTGAATGAAATTCCAATCATTTACAACGTATTATTGATAAATACTATTTATTGCATGCGAGTGTAGTAAAAAAATACAAGTGGTGTTCAGAGAATAAACTAAAACATAAATATATAGTTTAAAAAATGTAGATGTACATATGTTTAATTTACAAATACATATTAAAAAAAATTACAAAAAACAGTTTATGCGCATTAGCAAAATAGTGAATAAGTTAAAATAAAATAATAATAATTAAAATAAAAAAGATATGGAAAGAAAGTGAGGGATAAAAAAATGAAATATATATATATATGAGAGTATTTGGAAATAAAGTTAGAGCTTAAAATTTGAAACTCAATGTGAAAGGTTTACATGATGGACCTTTGAAAGGTTTAAAATTAAGAGGGTGTTTAGCAGTGGTGGGAACCACTCAGTTCTCACCACAATCTCAGTTATAAACAGTGTAAAGCTCTCACATGCTACAGTAACAATAAAAAAATATGCTACAGTGTAAAACTCTCACATGCTACAGTAAAAATGGTTCTCATCCTACCACCTTTCCAAACACCCTATAAATGAAAAGGTTCAATTTTATTAGCAACTCAAAATGAAGAAAGGGCAAGCATTTAAGCATGTCAATGTGTCACTGTGACGGTATGGTTGAAAAACGTGAGCGGCAGGATTCGAACCTGCGCGGGCAGAGCCCACATGATTTCTAGTCATGCCCGATAACCACTCCGGCACGCCCACCCACTATGTAGATCTTGGTGTGTTCAAATATTAATTTTAAAACTTTCTACCCACGGCATGTCTATATATTTTTTCCCGACGCAAAAATTTTATGCTTTTATACATGTGTGTACGTATATATGAAATTATATGAAATCAAAAGTGACAAGTGATGTTTGAATAATGTTGCATGGTGATTTGATGAGGATTTTTGTTATTGTTATATTTATTTCTCGAATAACTGGATTCAAAAACCAAAAGCACGCACATTCATCAAGGTTTATCTTGTGAGCTATCGTTACCAAACAAAGAAAAAACACTAAAATAAGCAGCTCACAAGGAGCATCCAAAAGATAGAAAACACGAGTTACCTTGTTACTATTATGTATGAAAAAATTACTTTATTAACAACACCTCATTTGCCCTTTGCCCATTTTACAACACTATGAGCAAAGCTCATTTATCTCACTAGGAATCCAAGAAAACCTAAAAGACCTGCAAGTGTAATAAAATCGGTTAAAGCATTTATCACAAGCAAGCAATCTCCTCCACAAACAACATTGTTCCACTCTTTAGAAAACAGTTAGATCCAAGGCAAAACCGACACAGACACCCCACCCATAGAGGGCGTAGATTTGATATCTAGTATTGCTTATTGCTTGTAACTAGCTCGACAACTTTTTTCACTACATCTTGAGCAGCATTTTTGCCTTGAGCTAGCACTTCCCTTGTCGCTTGAAAGCTTTCCATAAACTACGTTAGCTTCAGATGCATAATTACATATATATATATATATATATATATATATATATATATATATGTTTTTGTGTATGTGTGTGTGAACTTCCTGAGCATTACTATACGATAAATAAAAAGTTCGTTAGGCAATTAACTTAGCTCTATTAAGAAAGAAAATGCAGCATTATCTAAACTGACTAAAAGAAAATACAAACTACCGGTATGTTTCGTAGGTTCGATTAATAGTTCGAACCATTTTTTTATATTATTTTCTCACACAAAAATTTAAATTTCTGTTTGAACTTTTTTTTTAAACCTGTGAACTAAATAGGCCAAAAGTCTCTAGAATAAGCTGAAACTAAGAAGCCTACCTTCATTCATAGTGATTCAAACTGTCCTCATATTTGTGATACTTTATAGGCTTCACGTGATGATAATCTGTAATGGCCGGGGCAAACAGCCGCAAGCGTCTTATGCTTACTCCTTTCAACTATGCCTGGTCCACACGTGTATAGTTTTATTAGAAAGAAACGTACGTCAAGCCAAAGCAGCAACAAAAATTATAAAATACTGCTTGCATAAAAACAAAAGATAAAATAAATATCATAACAAAGAGTTTATAAACCGTTTAACAAAATAGAGAATATTGAAAAGTCTATTTTAAATCAGTTAAGTGCACCATGATAGGGAATGTAGGTAGTAGTGGAATTGAATGACAGGGCAATTCTCCTTTGACAGAAAGTAGTGTAATATATATAATTATAATGTGACAATATATTTACATGTTCTGCCAAAGGAGTATTGCACTGTTATTCTCTCCACCATGAAAATCTTTAACCCTGATCATCATCATCATCATCATCCATGTCGCTCGTTTCAGTTGCCGTAATTTCGGTAGCCTTGCGAGGTCATTTTATACAGTAGAATTCGTACAATGCAAATGGATATTCCAAGGAAGAAAAATGGCATATGCCACGGATCATTCCTCTCAATCACTACTTCTGCTATTGCTATCTTGGTCCCCCCTCCCCCTAATTCCTTCTTTTCCCCCTTGTCTTCCCCTTATCTTTTGAAGAAAATGTGTTTCTTTTCCATGTCCAAGATATTAATTCTGGATGTTCCTCGGCCAAAGTATGTTTGGCTCAATTGTGGCTCTTTAATTCAACCGATATAGGCTGTTAATTATAAATTTCATGATATATACAAAGGAATGAATATAGCATGATATATATACGATGCATATACTGCATTCATACATATATATACAAACACGAAAAAAATAATAATAAAAATACAAGCATGTGCCTGCCACATAATATTATTATTTTTTTTATTGTTTTACCATAAGAAGAGATTATTCCACAAAATTTCAAGTAGACTTCGTACTAAGCAGTACGGTTTTTGGGATTATGATGAGTTTCACTAAAGGGAATACAGAGGCCGTGCAATCATGCAATTATTGCGTTCTCCAGCTCTAATACAAAGAATATATACTTATTGTCGTCTTCAGGTTATGTCGTATAGGCTGTAATCATTCATGGACCAAGGCAAAGCCAATTGTGCTGATCATCATATCAGACTAGTCAAAAAAAAAAATTTGTATTTGGTGGTTTTCATTATCTTTGTGAGATAAGAGTAGTCTTGGACCACTTTGCGTTTCAGATCAATTATGCATGGTATTTTCACTTTCAGAGGGCCAAATATATAATGAAAACTAGCATTGTTTTTTGCCCTTTGTTTTAACGCAAGAATTAGCTTATACCATTTCAAAAGCCCCTACAACACTAAAGAATTCGTTAGTCTTTAAACTGATCAGTACGTGTACAGTGCGGATAATCAGAGGAGAAAGTGTGCTTATTACTTTTGTTTTGGCAGCTTCTCCTAGTATGCATACAAGTGTTGATAGTACTAGCTTAGTTATGAAAGTAAATTGGAGGGAAAATTCTTTTTGTAATTTCTTTGTACCTCTTTTTCCATTGTTTTCAAAGCCCAAATTCTGTAGCTTGTGAATAATTTCTGATAGTACTAGCCGTAGCATTGGTTTCCAGAACTTGATCAGTCTTCTTCTGAAGAAGTGATTACAAACATCTAGATGAGGAGCAAATCTCAAACCTTTTTACGGCATGGTTAATTTCCATGAAAGGTAAAGGAAAAGAAAAAGTAAAGAGTAATTTTCGTTCTCTTTTAATTATATGTTTACTTACAAATTAGTAACGAGAGTTTTGTGCAGGAAATGAGAAAAGAGAATGTCAATCCTCACATCTCCTCTAGTATTGATTTCTTATCAAAGAGAATAAATGCTAAATTTACATAAATGTCCAAATTTAAATTAGATTATTGATGATCACATCATCAAATAGATAAGTAAACACAAAAGAGGAAAGAATAATCCTCATTCTTATTGCTTTACTTTTGTTTTTTTCCAATACCATGACCCTTTTTATTAGATTCGGCCCTTAATTTACACCCTCCGTTTTAAATATGCCAAATCTTTTTTGAACATGATTCTCTCGCCAAAAAAACCTAAAATGGAAAATGAAGAAACAAATTATAAGAGAAGGTTCTCGAATATGCTAGGGAGAACATAGCATATGCTAAATCAATTCCTTTGTACATAGATTTACCTTTCTCAATAGATTCCAACTTTTCTAACCTCCCTGTTGAACTTGCACTTTCATTTCTTCTTCTAAGGAATATGCACTATATAAGAAGGGACTTTTAGTCACAACAATTGTTAACAAAATTTTTAGTCATAACAAAATGTTGTAACTAATGTACATTTAGCCACAAATTTTAGTTCAATTTTTGTTGTGACTAAAACTTTTAGCCAAGGGGTTTTTAATCACATAAATATTTTAGCAAAATTTTTAGTCACAACAAAAGTTTTGCTAAAGTTATTGGGACTAAAAGTCTAGTTACGGTAAGGTTCTTGCCTCTTTAGTTAAAGAAATCGATTGATTTCCCTTTTTGATAGTTTAATGCATGATATATAGTACTATATATAGCTCGGTAATTATGAATATCACGAACACATATATAGGAAACTCCAAGTAATAGTAGTATAAAAAGCTTTAAAGCTTTGAGGATAATATGTTACAAATACAAAGAACATTTTAAAAATTTTTCTTTACCTGAACATTATAGATAACGGCTTCAACTTGTTATATATATGTACAAATTAAGTTTAGAAAGATACGTTGGAAACATGTGCATGCGAGCACACGTCAACATATATATATATATATGCGATGCCAGATTTCCTCATATACAGAGAACATTCCACTGAATCTTCCTTCATTAAGGTATTGTGCTTCCCTTTTCTCTCTCGCCATGGACTATGCTTCCTCTCAAGCGTTCTGGGTAGCAAATGACCTCATCTTGAGGCTTTAAGTGTGAAAAGTTAATTCTTCTTCTCTAATTTATCGGTACTAATAGCGAAAAATTTACAAATACCTCATTTATAGCTAGCTTTATTTTCAGATTATGCATGGGCTTTACTGATAAGTTTGTAGCTCGTTTTAGAGCAGATACTAATATCTTCATTGCTTTTTTATTTTACTTTTATTTTAATAATATGAGTGGGAGGGTTGATCGAGGATGAGGGAGCTATTAGCCTATTAGGTGTCATATTCCAGTTTTGTGTCATATCAGTTATCTTCTCTCACTATTCACTAAAAAAAAGTTTGATTTGCAAGAAATCTAAAAGCAAGTGCAAACAATATATATGCGTGTGTGTGTAGTGTGTACGTGTACATATAGTATTATAGGCAAAAAAGGTTCACGGATAAAGTTATATATAATGAAACATAATCTAATTGTACCATATATTTTTGCATTGCTAATAAGTTTTTGTTTGTGGTTAATTGTACATTAGTCATAATATTTTATTGTGATAAAAAGTTTTATTGAAAATCATTATAACTAACCAGGTGTTTGAAGGATGGTGGGAACCGATTCCTACTATTTTTCAGTTATAAACAATGTAAAACTTTTAAATACTAAAATAATAAAAAAAAAATTACTACAATATAAAACTTTCATATATTATAACAAAAATAATTTTAATCAAAATTTTCTATCACCTCCTTAAACACCCTATAAAGGTGGCTGTAGTATGTTGACTAAAGGTGCTTGTGGTTTATAAAAGCATATGTGCAAGAATATCCAGTAAACCCTTTTCTCATCAGCTATAAATATGTCACGACCTTTTGAACAGTTCATCGGCAAACGAATATCACTTTCCAAGCGATTGAGTACGTAAGCATGAATTACTGGGTAAGGTCTCCTTTGGCAGGTGGCAAACTCAAAATTGAACCACAGCACTTTTTCATCAATTTCATTTATGTAGTTTTGTTTTGCTAAACTCGTAGTAGGAAAGGTTTTAAATTGCAAAAATGTTGAGATTGGTTTGTTTAATTTTCTTTTAATTTGTTTTAGTTTTTTATCAGGCTTTTTATGTTTTAGTTTGCAATAACGTTTTTTATTTTTAATTTTTTGATAAATTTTTCTACTTATTTTTCAAAATAACTTTTTTCACCGTTTAATTATCATTAGAAAAGTGTTAGCCCACTGCCAAAGGAGATTTGCCCCGCAATTCGTAATGTGCAATTATAGGTAACTAAGTTAAAATCATTTGAGAGTATCTAAGAATTAAATTGAAACTTAAACATCATATTATGTGAAAACTTTACATTGTAACATATTTTTACTTTATATTATAGCATATAAAAATATTATATTGTAGCAGTAAGAATTTTGATATTGAAACTTGGTTTCCAATTACTCTCATAGCTTATTTGCTAAGTATACATCCAATATAAGAGGTAATTTTTGTTGTTTCCTCTCGTTTTAGCTCATAGCTTGTTATCATCCGACAGAAGAATTAGCTAGAAATATACATGCCTGGCATATGTATATATACATGGAAGCCTAAAATATAGTAATTAATTAAGCACCCAAGATTTTTTTTTTTTTTTTGCAGGTAGTAAGCTCCCAAGTAAACTTATAAATGCTCATATTTATATATACTGCTGCAATACATATGGCCATAAATATTTTATTAAGAGTTTTATATTGTATGCTTTAGCTTCCATATATATATATATATATATATATATATATATTTCTTTTACTTGAATGCATGCCCAAATTGTAATTGTTTTCTGTCACCACGCATTTACAGTAATTTACATCCAAATTGAACTAACGTCAGGGGCTTAAATTAATTACAAGAATGTCAAACTAATAATAAGTAAATTTACGATCACTCATTTGGAAAAGATTGGCATGACTATTTCATCGTTTCAGTATAATTAGGAAGATTGGCGGGTGCCAACTAATAAGTTTGGTTTATATATAAATAATGTTCTTCTTCTCCTTTGATACTTCTGTCTTCTCTTCAATTCGTTAAAAAAATAAATAAATTTTGCATACCATTGGCCAAAGATGCCAAGTAGGACCGCATATGTACGAAAATAATTGGAGGCATATATACTGTTGTGGTGTAAGGATCTTTAGTTTTTCAATGATGCTGATTTATTAGCGAATGAAACAAAACAATTAAAATATCTAGGATAGAATTCCGCCATGGTTTTTTGATATATATGTGTAATGCACTTTTTCCCACCAATTGTTGTCGTTTTCCACTGCGTTTTCTGAGAAATTAAGGGCCATTTTTAAAATTCATTAGATTTAAATTTAGAGTCTGAATATTAAAAATCTTTTAGACACGTATTTGTTTCATTTAAAATCTAAATCATTTGAATATCAAAAATTCAAGTTTTTAAAGTTCTGACTCCCTCTTAAACTTTTGATGCTCGGATATATCTGTTACAGTAAAAATTAAAATTCTCTCTCCTATATTTTAAAAAAAAATCATAACTTCTTTATTTGTTATTCAATTGAGATGATTCCTTTTTCATTGTGTTTCTAGTGAAGAGATGAATAAATTAAGATCAATATTGCATATTTTTTAGGATCATAATCATTAAGATTTTATTAGATTTGTTGATAAATCAAAAGCTACTTTCACTACTTCCCTAAATACAAATTCTAACTTTATCTCATACTCAGATTAAAACTTAAATTCACATTCAAATGTCAATTTGGATAACAATTTAAATTACTAACTCAAATCTTAATTCAAATCATACTAACTCAAATCAATTCCTAATTCAAATCTATTTACTAAACAGACCCTATATATATATATATATATATATATTCGATCAAGCCCAAATATTGTTAGTAAAGCCTTGAAACTGGATTTGGCAATACAGAACTTTTTTTCTCTTTTTTTTTTTTTTTTGGGAGAAACTCAGTACTCTATGAATGTAAAGGATGAAAGCAGTTTGTCTCAATTGAACATTTTGATGCTGTTAGCAAAATCCCTCGATCACAGTATCTGTACTTGTCAAATAAGAGTTACATAAACATCAATTACACTTCAATCAAACAGAATCCATAGCTCTCAATTTTTAGCTAGAAAAATATTGAACAAAGAAACATCTATTTGTTAACTCTAATTTTATCATTTCTACATTTTTATTGTTCACCTTTTGCAAAGCTGAACAACTATAGAAGATGGTCAAGAACCTTATTAATCAACATACCCAGCAGAGCCCACGTTAGTTTATTACAAAAATAAAGTGAAATTAACTAATTTTGATTGCTAATTATTAATTGATTTGATTTCTTTAAAATAAGGAGTAGCTAGGCGTTGACATGTTTTATAGGAGCCCATTGAGGTCAATTGAAACGTGTTAATCATCTGAAGCAATGAATATATAGTCGGTACGAATGTCAAAAGTCGACTAAAATGATGTGACTTTTACACTAATCTTTTTGTTTTGGGGACCAGAGAGTATCGCTTTCTTAGAATAATTCTCATTCTCTTATTCTCTAGCTATGTGTATTGGCATCATACAATTGCATATTGACCTAGCTAGATTTAAGAGCATTGTCGGTGAAATTGACAATTATTTGTAAGTTTCAAGCTTCATAACTTGGTTAACAAAATATTCGAACAGAAATTTAAATTGTCTGTAAGAGATAATACAATAACAAAAAGACTTAAATTGTGATTTTAACCTACGAAAAAAAGGGCTCAAATTCTTTTTGGAGTAGAAGTTGATTGAAAAAATACAATAAAAGGAAAAGATTTAGAGACTCTTACAAGTGGAGTTTTCATTAATATTAGTATACTCTCCAGTTCAATGTTAATTATTAATTGCTTGCTTACTTTGAGGCTATCGTTGTACTACTGATTAATAGCGATTTCAAAAGTCGTCCCTTAAAATATTTGCCTTTAGGATGTATAAACACGTTGTTTTATTTCGTGATTTGTTATTTCGTGATCAAATTGGCTTACTAATGTGGATTACTTTAACTTAATTATTACTTAATTCACCCTTTAAATAGCTGCAACAAAGCCAAGGTCAAAATGACTTTACATGGAGATAAGCAATAAGGAATACGGAATTGAAAATAATAGATAGCATACTATTACTGAATTTCCCCCAAATGCGTTATTCTAGAGTGTTATTATTCTGAGTAAATAGTTCGCTTAATCCCCAATCTTTTTAAAAAACTAGAATTTAGTCCCTAATTTTTTTTTATTTAACGGGGTCTAACCCTTTAAAAGTGATGCAATTTGATCTTCAGTCGTTAAGTTTGACCATTACAAAATGTTTTGACCACTTCAATGATGGTATTTTAGTAAAATACATAATATGTTTTAAAGAAAATAAAATTAAAACATAGAAAACAATAAAAAAAGGTAAAAAAACAATAAATATATATTATTAAAATCAAATCTTTTTAATATAAAAATCAAATCTTTTTACTAAAAAAATCAAATAGATCTTTTTAATCTTAAAAAATAAGATCTCTACTCAAAAAACAAAATTAGATCTTTTTAATTTAAAAAATTCAAGCTAAAAAAGTCTAAAAAATTCAAATCTAAAAATTCCTCCACTCCAACCACATCATCACCCACCTAAACCCCTTTTTCTCAAGCATCCCCCTACTCAATTTCGAGACCAATTGGAGAAGAGGACCGTAGACACGGAGAGCTTCTTGATGGCAGGGTCAATCCAGCCGGTGAGGCTAGGGGTGCCAGCGTGGGGATCACCAAGTTTGAGGAAAAACACCAATGAAGTTGCCAGGGGTCAGTGGTGGAGTCCCAGGAGGCAACGAGGAGTGGGGGTGAGGACACCTAGGTAGGTCACAATGGGTAGACCAGGACGACATCGATTCGAGACGCCAGTGACAACAAGCTCACCTAGGTGCGTTTTTTTTTTTTTTTTTTTTTGTTCTGTTAAGTTTTTATGAAGGGCTGTTAAGCTCTTTTTTTATAGATTTTTTTAAAATATTTTTTTAATTTTAATTAATGTTTTAATGTATTGTAAAGGGTATTTTAGTAATTTTAATAAAAAATGAAGTCAAAGAACTTTTTCAACTAAAATTAAACGACAGAGGACCAAATTGTACCATTTTTAAAAGGTCAGAACTTATTAAATTAAAAAAAAAGTTGGAGACCAAATTGCAACCTTTAAAAAGGTACATAATGGACAATTTTTAACACACATCTGACAACCAAAAATAAAATATTGCCATTTTAGTTCTTCTTATAGAAATGTCTTATTTTATTTTCCGTTTATGTTCTGATGATACCCAAAGATTTTTACTAGCGGCCAAAAGCCATTATAAAAACTAAAAAATAAATTAAAAAAAAAGAGTAAGGGTGTGTTTGGTATGAGTATTGCAGTAGAATATTTAAATGAAGATTTAAATTTTTGTGAGAGAAAATACTGTAGCAAAATTATTCGAATCGTGATTTGAAAACCGAAACAAACACACCCTAAATGTTTCAACTCTCACGAGTCTTTGGTGAGACTTTATAGAGATGAAACTTAATTATGGGATGTAGATGGAAATAAACCATCTCAATTGAAAGGAAAATAAAAAATAAAAAGGACTGTATGCTAAAAGCTTGAAAAAATAAAAATTTAAGAAAATTAAAATTGAGTACATATGTAGATTGCATTCCTAGAAATCCTTGACATTTATTCCACAATTTTTGAGAAGAAAATGTGGCTATTAATCAGTCAACTTAAAAAAAAAAAAAAAAAAAACAACAAAAAGAGTGAATTATTTTTATGAGTCCGCCAAAAGAGAATCTATTAACAGAACGGGATATATATATACATATATATATATATGTATATATTTATAAGACCTTCTTTTCAATGTTGAATTATAAACAGGAAAACAATAATTAAAGATGCCCGCTTAATAACAGTCTTGTACCAGCTAATGAATTATCACCTATATACATACACACGCATGTAGCACTCTCGTTAACATTTAGCTGTTCTTATAAAAGGGGTCAATGGATCGAGTTTGAAAAAACTTATATAGTGTTTGAAAAGTGTGATTAGAACTATAGTTATAGATTAAAATATTGTAGTATGTGAGAGCTTTATACTATAGTAATTTTTTACTTTTTGCTGTAGCATATGAGATATTTATACTATTTGATAACTATAACTATGGTTCCAACCACAATTGTCAAACAGTGTATTACTTGTATAAGATCAATGTGAGATTTTCACAAAGCTTACTACCTGAATTTGCATCAAGATATTGTCACTTTTCAAGGGAAAGATGACAAATAATATGGCCCTTTTTTTTTTTTTTGAGGTAATATATGACATATCATAATGCAAGAGTAGAATTCTAACCTTGTTTCAGGACCCACGAGTCAACGGACAGTCTTAGGCAAACAGTTTCCATGGGCCCTGTCAATTCCTTTGAGTTTTATTCTTACAAATGTACTCCACATGAAGGTATGTTATTTGGTATTTGTTGATACGCATTTTTTTTGCAATGTATAAGCCCAACCCATATCCTGTGATATAGCCAAAGGTAAGGTATGTGGACTCAAGCCACGTTCGGCGATCCTCTATGTGGGCTGTAATTTAGAAGGCCAAGAAACATGAATGAGTCTATTTTATTTAGTCTAATTAGACTTTCAACCCATTTGAGAGGTTTTAAGTCTAATTAGAATTAGAATAAAATAACTATAGAGGAAAATGGGATAAAACATAGCCAAAAAAAACCCATCCCAAAAGCCTTAGCCCAATGTTAGGAAAACCTTACCTGACACATCAACACACCAACTCACCCGTTAGGTCAACTTAGGAGTCCACCCAAGGGAACCCAGCAACAAGACCATGAGACCTCCTTCCATTAGAGACAAAACACCTCTTCTACTAAGGCAAGTCAATAAGCAGTCCAAGTCAAACACCTGGCTTGTAACGACCCACTTTTTCGAGCTATTACTTAGCTTTCATAAACATCATTTGTTAATTTATTTCCTACTTACTAGTAAGAAAAATACTAGATAAATTTTTTTCTTAAACATACTTAAAATTGTTGCAACTTTTGTTACAATAGAAATTGAAACATAGCTCAACATTTGATTTTAAAATTATTCAAAACATTTCTAAAAACTTATTAAGAAAGCATTTACTTCCTTAAAAACTTTTAAAGCATTTTCATTCTTTGCTTTTAAAAAATAGCAAAAAACTTTTTCTTTAAGTAACGGAAAACTGTCGTAGTGATATCCATGCCCAACCTTCACATCCACTACTGCAATACAGAGCTTTTCTACTAGTCTTACTTGTAACGATGTTGCTTTCTGAGCCATTGCATAATGCCTTTTTCTTAAACTTAATCTTAATCTTGGTCATGAAAATGCTGAATATTTTTCTTAAACTTAATCTTAATCTTAATGTTCATCATAATTTTTTTAAAAAAACATTTACTTGTTTATAAACATTATTACAAAAGTGGTTCTAACAACATACTATAAAATAAATAGTTTATCAAAAGCAAAATCAAAATTTATAGTGTTATCCATAGCCCAATCATTGCATTTTCCCCACCGCTATGCCCAGCTCGTCAACTTTATTCATACCGGCATCGTGGCAAGATTTTCTACAACATAAAGGATCTAGATGAGCTTTCTTTCAACAAGTCCAAATATATTTCACAAAACATTTTATAATATTACTAACAGCAGTGCAAGGCAAGGTTCCAGTTATGCTTACTTATGAGCATCTTAATATCATTATAACTTATCCTTCATTATAGGCCCAACTGTGCGTGATCATCGAACAACGAGATTGTATCTTAACTTGATGCTCCCCTTGAGGTCAAAGACTTATAATCCTCACCTGAGTGAAGGTAGGTATGACACTTAATTATCTTATCTTATCTTTCTTAACTTTCAGTTTAGATTACTAACTTTGTAATCTTACTGAACATACCTATACGCCATAACTTGGTATTAAAGACAATATGCATAACATTTGCAATTATTAAACATTCATGAATAAAGCATATTCATTTTCTTCATGCTGCAGATGAGGTTGAAACTTACTTGAATCTCGCGCTAACACTCCACTTAATTCTTTTCTCTGTGGTTAGGTGGTTTTGTGCCCTACTAATGTGACATCCGACTGTTAGTTCGTGTTTACGTTAACGGTCTATGTCTATAGTATTTCACTTAGGTAAAATGAAGCTAATTAACATCTCGTTTAGTGACTTGAACTTTGTATATCAAGAATCATCGCCTGTTTTAAAACTTTGAGCTTAATCAGCAAGCTTGGGTCTGTTTTGATTGTTTTTTTGTAAAAATGAAGTTTTGGACCTCAATGGGTATTGAAAAATTACCAAACATTTTGGAACAAAATTTGTGATTGCTTGCCGCCCAAAACAGTGCAGTAAAGCCACCTATATAGTGAAAAACATAGTTTTTCTTATTATTTATGATTTTGGCCTGAAAAATGAAAATCTTGACATTTTTACCCCTAATGGTTTTGAAAAATTTTCAAACTCTTTGAAAATGAAAATTTGTTGGCTTGATGCTCAAAACAGTGGATAAAACCTGACTGTGAAGTGAAAATACAATTTTTACCCCTAATGGTTTTGAAAAATTTTCAAACTCTTTGAAAATGAACATTTGTTGGCTTGATGCTCAAAACAGTGGATAAAACCTGACTGTGAAGTGAAAATACAATTTTTACTGATTTTTACAGTTTTGATCTGAAACATGAAAATTTTGACATTTTTAACCCTGACACCAAAATGAAACTGTTTGATACTGTTATGTGTAGTTTTTAATATGGATCAAAACATTCCAAAGGCTCAAGGGCAGTTTTAATCATTTTAAAAATGTTTTCCCATTTTTAATATTTAAAAAGTTTTATGACAAAACCTTCAAAAATTCGGTATAGAATTAAAAGGACCTTTGTTCCATGAGAGTTGACGTTTTGGGAGAGATCTACAACTTTCATGTTGTAACTTTTCTTAAGTCAATCGTTTAGGGGGACTTTGGGTTAATTTTCTAATATTACAGTTTTCAAAAATGACATTTTTGGCTAGATTCGGTTGCCTCCGAGACCAAAATTGACCGCTTTATACCAAAACATCTAGTTTTTTGTCATGATTAAAACGTACAAAAGCTTTTTGGTCAAAATCAAATCCTTTCAAAATGTTTTCCTTTTTATGAAATTTTACTTAAAATCTCGTAAAATTCATAACTTAAAATTGGTATAGAATTTTTGCAAACCATCCATGATTCTAAATTGTTTCGAGGAGATCTACAAATTTTGTGTTTTAACTTTTCTCAAAATCATTAATCTTAATGACGTTCTTAAGAAGGTAGAACAAAAATCAACATTTTTTGGCTTCCTCCAATCAAAATTCGAGCAAAATTTCTCACAAAAGTTGTCTGCCTCGACATTTTCAATAAATTATGTGTGAGATCAAAAAATAATATAGCCTCTAAGTGCCTCAAACATCCAATTCTTTTAACACTAGTAAAACTTTGCATTTTTGACAAAGTTTAATAAACTTTTTCATTTGTATTTAAAACCTTCATTTTCAATCTTTTAATCTCACTATCATCAACATAACATCCAAACTAAACATGTCATAGACTTTTCTTTGCATGCCATGACTGAAAATCATTTTATCAAACACAGTTTACTTGAACTTAGTGTTTAAGCTAAAGATTGTCACACTTCAGCTTTTTAACCTTAAATCCTAGTTTTTACTATCCATCATCCACATAACCCATAAATAAAACATACCACAATGTTTTTCTTACATGTCATAGTCCATAAAGTTTACAAACCATGCATAAACAATGAAACTTTCAAAGCTAGGTTATAGGATTTATCAAGGATTTCTTCAAGCTTTTGATCCTCCTTTGTGAAGCTTAAATCTTGATATTCCTTCATGACATAAATAATAGCAAAACTCCCCATCAAAACCTATCCATCAACTCAAGAAAACCACTAAAATTGATATAAAAGAATAGTTTGGATTTTTACCTCCAAAAGTGGCTAATCATGATCACTAACATATGAAGTTGATTCTAAACTTGATTGGAAGTTGTTTTTTTGAAAGATATTGAGAGAAAGTGAGCATGTAGGAACAATTTGGTAAAGAGAAAATAAGCATCTTTTTCAAGCGTTGCATGAAAAATGATAGAGACAAAAGATATATTTTGCAACTTGTTCTCTCAGACATGTGATGACACCTCACAAGAACTAAAATGGAATAAAAATTCACTCCTAAATTGAGGCCAAAACCAGATCCATCACAAGGGGAAGGTGTGGCCAATTTGCCACCATTTAGGTGATACTTAGATGATTTTTATCCACTTAGGCCCTTAATGGAAAAAAAATAATTAGTCTAGGGATCAATTAGCAATTTCTAAGAGTTGCTTGACCCCTTGTAAAATCTGGCCACCATCGGGGGAGATGTTGAATTTTTTTTCCACCCTTTGGGTACCCTTGTAAAATCCGGCCACCATCGGGGGAGATGTTGAATTTTTTTTCCACCCTTTGGGTGCCCTTGTGGGTCTGATATTATTTTTCCACACAGTCTAAATTTACACTGATAGTATTTTTTAATATGGTTGGTGCACTTTCCATATTGCTAGTATTTTTCTCTATACAGTATATGAGGTCTCTTAACCTTTCGTACCAATCCACAGTATCCAAATAACACAATTCCTATGCTGCTTAAATTTATACAGCCCAATTCTATACTACTTAACTTTATATGGTATAATTTCTATACAACTTAACTTTATAGTATAATTCTTTTACAGCATTATTCTCATATTGTATAACTTCTATATTGCTTAACTTTTGTACTGTATAATTTTCGTATAGTATTTCCCTTAAAACTGTATTTTTGTATTAAAATTTGTTGTAATCCATTTTACAACAATTAAGCTTTGTAGCTTATTTTCTTATCATTCATTCCTTGTTTAGGACTATAACATGATTTCTAAACCTTAAAATCCTATTTTCAATTTTATGGACTTTTTTTATAAAAATTGGATTAAAACATTAATCTTCGTAACACTCACTATGTTTTTTTAAAATACTTAACGAATTTTCGAGCATAAACTTGGCTCACAAAATTTGTGCTTAAATTACTTAACACAATCCTTAATTATTGCATATATAATGCATAGAAATGCTCGGGTGTTACATGACCCATGCCCGAAATAGTAATACAAAACCTTCACATTTTGGATCCCTTTATGGCAGGCCACCCGAAGTGGACTTGCTAGATCATCTAAGCACTAGAACACTTCTCACCCCTACGTTATATTCCTAACCAAATTTAAAGATGGAGGGAAACTATTCCCATGGCGGGAAACTTCCTTGTCTGCCTTCTCTCATAGAACTATCTAAAACTCTCCCCAACTAGACGCCAGAAATGGAAGACCCTTAACCAAATTAGAACTCCTTCTTCTCCAATAAATACCTTCATTACTACCCTCAAATAAGCCTAAGGAATGCAACCCATGTCATTCAGATCACCCAAGGCAAGCCATGGGGACATACTTAAGACTCCATGGCCATAATTCCTTCCTTTCACCCCCACCACCGTCTTCCACCATAAAATACCATAGCCACCACCTCCATTAGGTTCTAACCGCTACATAACCTCTTTAATCTTTCCCAAACCACCTTAAAGCATCCATAAACATTGTCACCAATGCCAAACCGTCAATGAAGAGTATTACCACGACCCAAATCACCCACCTTCACTCGTTGAAAAAACTCAAAACTCCATAGTTTCTTGCAACCTCCAAAGAAGCTTAAAACCTATATACTACATTTCTTGAACACGAAATTGCCACAAGACTCCATCAAAACCACGTCTTTAAATAGCCCCAAGGAAGCTCATAGCAAAGAAACACCAAAAGCGCCATTGAAGATTCCTCACCTTTTCTTCCTCTAAACTTTCTCTCTCTTAGTGTCAAACTATCCATTTGTCAAGGACTCCCTCTAAAAGCTATTCCACCCATCAGAGGCCCTTTCTTAGGAAGCTATTCTACCCGTGAGACCACTAAATTCTACTATTTTACTCAAGCATCCTATCAAATCCCCATGGACACACCCTCATCGGTAAACACATAGGAAAATCCTCCATAACTACTCATATTCCTCTCCCACAGTGCCAGTGCACTTGGAGACTCTTTTCGATGAAGTTCATGTCTTCAACGGAACCAGAATCACAACAAGCTTTGTCCTCGGACCCAACCGTGCTTGGGGTTGCCTGGGTTTAGTCGTAACCTAGCCAGGGCCACCATAAAGCGAGCCTAAAAACCTGTTTCGGCAACTCTCAATGCCAAAACAACCGTCACAAACTCACCAACTTCCATCACCTGATGTGCTGCCATCCTGACAAACAGGACACCTAAGGCAATCAAAGGAGGTAACAGAGCCCGCACCTTCCATGTGTGAAGGCCCTCAACAAAGGAGCCCCAATAGTGTTGAAAAAAATTTATGAATAATAGTTAAAAATCCTAGCATTGAACAATATAGAAAAGCTCATTTGTTAAAAAGGATGCGCAAAAGAGGCATGAGTCTGAGTCTTTGAGATCCAAATGCAACGTAAGCTAATCTTATTCCATGAACCTTTTGTTTATGTTTTTATCCCTGATAAAATAATTAAAGGAATATCTTGGATTAATACCTAGTATAGACTATCAAGAAACTATGTAGCTTTTCGCTTTTCTTTTTTTTTAAAGGAAATATAAACTACATATAATGTAGCTTACTTTGTGGAATAAAAAACATATTTAGACAACTTATTCTTCGGGAGCCAACTACTTAAAAAGCGCGGGATGTGTTTCTTCTTTTCCTTTATTTCTTCTTATTGCTATGGGGCTAAAATCGAAGGACGTGCTGAGAATATCCTCTTGATCATACACTTTGTACATAGAAATTTCCAGACTTTTCTTTGGCCACGTGTATATAGATATATATATATATTAGGCCTCTTCAAAATGTACTTTCAGAAAGAGCGAGGGTCATGTGATTAAGTGTATAGTTAGTTACCGGGGACTAGCTTCATCATTGGCTGCACAAGCATTTTTCTTTTTTCTTTTTTTTTTGGAAAAAAAAGCTCCCTGCCAAACGAGATTTGCCCGACACTTTTTCCTTGCAATATAACTTAATAATTATTAATATTTATAGTGAATTTCTACGACGTCTCTGCCCCTAAACGGAAGTCAAAAGCCAAAACTATGTGAATATTTGTGTTGTTTAGATTTCTTTTTTTCCAAATAAATTTGTTGTAAATCCAATTTTAGTTTTCACCGTCTACGAAATTATTATTAATTAAATTACCTCCATAACCATTGTTCTAAAAATTGCTCAACACTGCATGCAACTATGCATAGTGATCGGAATGAAACTCCACGACATAAGCCTGCAAAAAAAGGGAAGAAACTTCGGAAACGGGGACATCGATAGGTTGTGTTCCAAGGACTCTTCTATACTAATTGGGTGAGAAAACGGTGCAACAAGGCAAGCAAAGAGGGAGAGTTTTGGTAAGTAAAAATGTATATACCTTGACAAGTTGTTGAGCCAACATTTATAGAAATTTTAGGGTTGAATAGTGTCTAAATTCGACCTGTGGTCCAGATGAATCTGACTTTATTGTTAGGAAGGATATTATATTTTGCACCACATGTCATGTTAGCCAATGAATTGTTAATATTACCAATACAGAAAAATAAGGCATTGCCGCGCATCGGGAAAAGACTACGTACTACTTGGCTCCACAATCTATCATGTTGGAGATTTTAAGCTGTTTCTTGTCACGATACCATTGAGATGGTCCACTCGGTTGTTCTAACAAAGCCAATCGATGACACCCATAACGTCCACCATTATCGTGAGTGTGTGAGAGAAATTTTTTTTTAGGATAAATTTTATCATTATTATTATTATTTATGCACCTCATATGCCTCATTAACTTAAAATTATCCCCCCCAAAGATCGAACTCAAAATTACACTCAAGTATGGATTTATTAGTTCATAGAGGACTCAAGTCATCTATCCAAAATTCCTTGCCCTAAACTAAATGTTGTCTAATAAATCAAAATTTGACACATCATTTAAAAGCTTTAAATGCCTCTCCGTTTAACCCCGTTACTCTTTTGCTTGTTTAGTAACATCAGCTTATTCTCTTTCTTTTTCTTTCCGTTTTTCGTGACATCCAAAAACTCTTCACATCGTAGTACTTTCTTCTTTATTTTTAATTAGTATAAAGTGTCCCTTCATTGTCCTTTTCACTACCAGGCCTCCATCCAAAAAGACAAATACGAAAATACCTCCGTCAAAAGACTGAATGCTTTTAAAGTCGAGTACAAATTGCAAGTACCCCATCTCTGTTTTTTTCTTTTTTCTTTTTTTTTTTTTGAGTAAGGAGTACGTATATACATCCTAACCAATTTAAATATATACAATTTATATTTTTTTTTAGTCTACGAAAGAGAAGTTGGAGGACCTTTTTTGTTGTTTTTTGGCATGTCCGGCACGATGTGCCTCGAAAAATAGAGAGGGCAAAAAGAAGCTGATTTCAGCAAACAAGCAAAAGTGTAACGGGATTGAACCGAAAAGGCACGGAAAAAACATTTAAAGCTTTTAAATGGTGGTCAAGTTTTGATTAATTATACACCATTTGAAGTAGAAAAATTTAGACACGATTTGAGTCCACGTCTATAAACAAACTCAAGGGTGTTTAACATGTAGTTGTTTGGACTATTTTTAAGTTATTAAATATAAAACTTTTACAAATTATAATAATAATAAAAAAATTACTACAACATAAAATTTGTTATGAAATAAAGCAAAGTATAACAAAAGACTAAAGAGAACAATAGAGAAAGACAAGAGAAAATTGAAGACAAAACAACTTTTTATATTTTTACTTGTAAGGGATAAGACTTACAAGCTTAGTACAACTACTATTTATAGGCCAAGTCATCATACTAGAGGTAATGGTAATAGACATAACTTACATAGGTTTCATATACAATTAAAGGAGACATAATGCACAATATTAAGAGGGATTTAATGGGGTGATAATGTGGTCTAAATATGAATTATAAATTTGAAATAAAATGTTTGCTTGTAACTTATGGAATACCAAGAGGTGGCATCCACACATACTTGATTCACAACACTCCCCCTTGGATGTCCACCATACAAATAATATGTCTCATTAAAAACCTTACCAAGAAAAAACCCAATGGGAAAAAATCTTAGTGAAGGAAAAAAGAGTACATAATTATTGTATGTTCTGCATTTAGGGTTGCCTCATTAAAAACCTTGCCAAGAGAACCCAATATGACAAAAACCTAGGCTAAGGGAAAAAGAGTACAATATGCAGTGTCTCCCCCTCATGTCAACATCTCTTTTTCCAAGATCTCTAAGTCGGCGCATACTAATTTTGTGTACCAACTTATCAAATGTTGTTGTAGGAAGTGCCTTTGTAAACAAATCTGCCAAGTTGTCACTGGAGCGAATTTGATGTACATCGATCTCTCTTTTCTTTTGAAGCTAGTGCATGAAAAAGAACTTTAGTGAAATGTGCTTTGTTCTGTCTCCTTTTATGTAACCCCCTTTGAGTTGAGCGATACAAGCTGCATTATCTTCATACAACACAGTTGGACTTTCGTTGTTGAATGAAAGATTACATGTTTCTCTTATATGTTGCACCAGGGATCTTAACCATACACATTCTCGTCTTGCTTCGTGATTTGCCAATATCTCAGCATGATTCGAAGATGTGGCAGTTAGGGTTTGTTTTATTGAATGCCACGAGATAGCTGTACCACCATATATAAACAAATAACATGTTTGTGATTGTGCTTTATGTGAATCAGAAAAATATCCTGCATCCGCATATCCAATCAATTTCGACTTGGAATCCTGTGTATAATACAGACCCATATCTGTTGTACCACGAAGATAATGAAGTATTTGTTTGACACCATTCCAATGTCTTCGAGTTGGTGAAGAACTATATCTCGCTAGTAAGCTAACAGAAAATGATATGTCAGGTCTTGTACAATTAGCAAGATACATTAGTGCACCAATAGCACTAAGATATGATACTTCTTGACCTAGAATTTCTTCATCATCATCTCGAGGACGAAAAGGATCCTTTTTCACATCAAGGGATCATACAACCATGGGAGAACTCATTGGATGGGATTTATCCATATTAAAACGCTTTAATACATTTTCAATATATGTTGACTGATGAACAAAAATCCCTTTTGATAAATGCTCGATCTGCAAGCCAAGATAGAATTTTGTTTTTCCTAAGTCCTTCATTTCAAATTCATTTTCCAAATATGTTATCGTATATGTAAGCTCTTCATGAGTCCCAATGATATTCAAATCGTCAACATAAACTACAATAATAGCAAATCTAGACTTATACCTTTTAATAAAAACACATGGACAAATTGGATTGTTAATATATCCTTCTTTCAAAGGGTATTCACTGAAACGATTATACTACATACGGCCAGATTGCTTTAATCCATACAAAGATCTATGTAATTTTATTGAATACATTTTCTGGGGTTTTGAATTGCATGTTTCAAGTATTTTTAGGCCTTTAGGGACTTTCATGTAAATGTCACTATCAAGTCATCCATACAGATAGGCCGTTACAACATCCATTAGACGCATGTGAAGTCCTTCTGAAACTGCCTGGCTAATCAAAAATCTAAATGTAATTGCATTCACCACTGGTGAATATGTCTCCTCATAATCAATACCAGGTCTTTGCGAAAAGCCTTGTGCTACAAGTCGTGCTTTATATCTGACAACTTCATTTTTTCATTACGCTTTCGCACAAATACCCACTTGTAGCCTACAGGTTTTACACCTTCAGGTGTTTGGACAACAGGCCCAAAAACTTAACGTTTTTCAAGTGAACTTAATTCTACCTGGATTGCATCTTTCCATTTTGGCCAATGATTTCTACGCTGACATTCTTCAACAGACTTTAGTTCAAGATCCTCGTTTTCTTCTGTAATATCAAGAGCTATTGCATATGCAAATATGTTGTCGACAACAATTTCCTTTCGGTTCCATCTCTTTCCTGAAGTGACATAGCTTATTGAGATTTCTTCATTAACATCTTTTTCAAATACTTGAACCTCTTCTGGGGTTAATTCTTCAGCTATGTCAACTGTTTTTATACTTGGCTCTTCAAGAACATTAATAACATTGAAAATGCCAACTTGCTTATTATTTAGCTCCTTTTTCTTTCTTGGATTTTTATCCTTAGAACCGATGGGTCTACCACGCTTCTGGAGTGCCTTAGATTCATTTGCTACCATATTAATATTTTTTTTTCGATAGGAAGATCAATTCGAATAGGAGCATTTTCAGCTGGTATATGTGATTTTGTTACTTTCTTGACATCAGTAAATGCATCTGGTAACTTATTTACGACCTTTTGTAAATGGATAATCTTTTAAACTTCTAAGTCACATTGATTTGTACGATGATCAAAGTGAGATAATGATAATGCATTCTATGAAATTTCTTATTTTTTCAGCTGTTGTTTATCTCCCCCTAATGCTGGGAAAACTGTCTCATCAAATTGACAATCGACAAACCGTGTCGTAAAGAGGTCACTTGTCAAGGGTTCGAGATATTTAATTATTGATAGGGATTCAAATCCAACATAAATTGCCAGTCTCCTTTGAGGACCCATCTTAGTACGCTGTGGTGAAGCAATTGGAACATATATTGCACAACCAAAAATTCTCATATGGGAAATATCTGGCTCTTTACCAGAAACAAGCTGTAATGGGAAGTATTTATGATATGTAGTAGGCCTTATGCGAATAAGTGCTGCAGCATGTAATATGGCATGTCCCCAAGCAAAGCTAGGCAATTTTGTTCTCATAAGTAAAGGCCTAGCAATTAATTCCAACCTTTTAATAAAGGATTCTGCTAATCTATTTTGAGTGTGCACATGAGCAACAAGATGCTCAACAGTAATCCCAATTGACATGCATTAATCATTAAAGGCTTGGGATGTAAATTCTCCTGCATTATCTAGACGAATTTTCTTGATTGTATAATCTGGGAATTGTGCTCATAATCGGATTATTTGAGCAAGGAGTCTCGTAAATGTAACATTGCGAGTAGATAATAAGCAAACATGTGATCAACGTGTTGATGCATCTATTAAGACCATAAAATACTAAAATAGTCCACATGATGGAATAATAGGCCCACATATATCTCCTTGAATTTGTTTTTAAAATGTAGGAGATTCAATTATAACTTTCATTGGGGATGGCCTTATAATTAGTTTTCCTTGAAAACAAGCAGCACATGAAAAATCTTTGGACAAAAGAATCTTTTGGTTCTTTAAAGGATGTCCATTTGAATTTTCTATAATCCTTCGTGTCATTATTGAACCTGGATGACCTAAACGGCTGTGCCAAACAATAAAATTCCTTAACTCTTTAGATTCTTAGTTCATCACCACATAGGATTCAATTGGATTTATAAATGTATAATACAACCCAGAAGAGTATGCTGGTAGCTTCTCCAATATTTGTTTCCTTCCTGAGACATTAGACGTAATATAAAGATATTCAATGTCTCTTTCATTTGTTGTCTTAATATAATAACCATTACGACGTATATCTTTAAAACTTAGTAGATTTTTTTTTGGATCTACTAGAATACATAGTGTCGTTAATCACAAACTTTGTGCCACCAGGTAATAATATATTGGCACTACCAAAGCCCTCAATAAAATTTACAACACCAGATATTGTACTAACATTAGCTTCAGCTAATATAAGATTGGAAAAATATTTTTTATCTTTGAGAATAGTGTGTGTTGTTCCACTGTTCACTAGGCAAAAGGCTTCATCATTAACTTTAATACTGGTGGAATGATTTTTGAAATCCATGTCTCTTCATGAAAAATAAAACAAAGAGATAAGAAAATAATATACTAAACATAATCCCTTTTTTTTATATATAAGAAAATATATGGAGATTACAAAACATAATAAAATCACACCCAAATTACAACCAAACTAAAATAAAAAAATCGAAACATACTAAAAATTATGGTCACACCAAAAAAAAAAAAAAAACAGGATAGATTAGTGGGAGAACATCTTGTCAAGCCATATTGATGTTTCCCTCACTAATTAAATTCTCAAAATTTCCATTCTCAAAATTTCCATCATGATTCTCAAAGAAATCTGCAATGTCCAAGTGTGTAAAATATGTGGGATCATGGCGTTCAGTAAAGTTTGTCTCAACAAAGTTTGCCTCTACACTTTTTTCTTTCTCCTTTAAGGAAGCTTGGTAAAGATCAACAAAATGTTTAGACGTGCGACATGTACGTCTCCAATGTCCTTTGATGCCACATCTATGGCAAGTATCTTCATTGTTCTTAGGGACTTTATTCTGAAAACCCTTTTCTTCTTGTTTCTCCTTATTCTTCTCCCATTTTTGATGGTGAGATGCAACTTTCTTCAAATTTGAGGAGTTTTGGTTATAGTAACTACGACCACGACCACGTTCATGACCACGACTTCGACCGCAACCGCGACCGTGACCATGTCCATGTCCACGTCCACATCCACGTCCACGTCCACGTCCACGTCAACCATGCTGACCATGCCCAAGATCTTCAACATATGCCGCATTCGTTTCAGGGAATGGCATTGATCCAGTTGGGCAAGATTGATGATTTTTCATCAACAGTTCATTATTTTGTTCAGCAACAAGAAGACATGATATTAATTTAGAATATTTCTTAAAGCCTCGCTCTCGATATTGCTGTTGCAAAAGCACATTAGAGGCATGAAAAGTAGAGTATGTTTTTTCTAATATGTCTTCATCAGTAACATTTTCTTCGCATAATTTTAATTGAGAAGTAATTTTAAACATTGCTGAATTATACTCGCTCACAGTTTTAAAATCTTGCAGTCATAGGTGCATCCAATTATAGCGAGCTTTAGGAAGAATTACAGTTTTCTGGTGGTCATACCTTTCCTTTAAATTATTCCAAAGGACATATGGATCTTTTACCGTCAAATATTCAATTTTCAATCCTTCATGGAGATGATGACGAAGGAATATCATTGCCTTTGCGCGATCCTGTGAGGATGTATCATTTCCTTCTTTTATTGTATTACCAAGATTCATAGCATCAAGGTGGATCTAAGCATCAAGAGTCCATGCCAAATAATTATTGTCAAAAATATCAAGAGCAACGAACTTTAGCTTTGTAAGATTCGACATTGTGCGAACTTTCAAAACGAGAAGTGATTGAACCATAGAGCAATCAACACTTGTAAAAGCTTACAGACAAGAGACTCGTGCTGATAACGTGTTATGAAATAAAGCAAAGTATAACAAAAGACTAAAGAGAACAATAGAGAAAGAAAAGAGAAAATTGGATACAAAACAACTTTCTATACTTTTACTTGTGAGGGATAAAACTAACAAGCTTAGTACAACTACTATTTATAGGCCAAGTCATCATACTAGATGTAATGGTAATAAACATAACTTACATAGATTTCATATACAATTAAAGGAGACATAATACACAATATTAAGAAGGATTTAATGGAGTGATAATATAGTCTAAATGTAAATTATAAATTTATAATAAAATATTTATATATAACTCATAAAATACCAAAAGATAAAATCTACACAAACTTAATTTTCAGTAAAATTTTTATATATTACAATAAAAATAATTTTAACTACTACTTCTGACCATCTTATCAAACATTTTATCAAATCCTCTCTCTAAACTTTATACGTCTCAAACGTGTCTAATCAATGTTCTCTACAATTTGAGTCCCATAGATCGTTACAGGTTTGCAATACACATATTGAAGCCGCATTTATTTCTGACGACTTCAATCATTTTCGCCATACGTTTTCGTTGGTGTTTATTACATGTGTTTACACGTGCATAGATTTCTTGCTGATAGCAAGTAACCTAGTGATAAAAGTGGCGTATGAACATTATTACTTAGTTCACACGGCGGCCGGGAAGGGAAAGGTCCTACGCGTATCTACCTCTTACTTTTCTTTGTTAAATTAATTGTACTTGATTCATGTTCAGTTTTCTTTGCAAAATGTCCACAAGAATCAGATATCCCTGTACGGGCTTTGCGGTTTGCACGTGATATGCATGGCAAGAGGAAATCTTATTTTGCATGTGTTACATTAGTAATATTATTTACATTCAATACATGTGCAGGCTTGTATATGAAATATTTGAAACATTATAAAAAACGATCCTCTTTTTTTCTCTCTACATAATGTTAGTTAGAGATCATAATATTGATAGTGTGACAATTGGCCTCCCAGTACGAGAGTATGAAAGTCTCGCCCATATGAAGGAAAAAGTCAAGCTTTGGTCCACACTGGCAACCAATATAAAAGAAGGAAAAGAAAGAAATCAAACCATCATTAATTTAAAATAAAAATAAATAGAATAAAATATAACAATATTTAATAAATAGTCCACTTAATTTAAAACAAAATTTATTTTTGTATAAAATGATGTAGAGAAAAACATAAAACAAAAGAGAGAAAATGAAAAAAAAAGAAAAAAGAAAAGGAAGAAAATAAAAGAGAAGAAGGACGAGCTATAATTGGAAATTTTAGTGTTTAAAGAAAACATGTGATTTTAAAGATGCAATGTACTAAAATATTTTTAAAAGTGCCATATTTACTTATATTAAAAATTAAAACTGTGTTATTTAGTACAATTTTCTTATAAATAAAAAAGATTAGGGCCACAAAGAGATCAAGAGTACTCGAGAGCGATAGAGGAAAACACCTTTATATCTCATGGGGATCAAATATTAGCTATTAGATGTCAAAAGTCGAAAAACAACAACATTGTCAACTGATGCTATCAAGTTGATAAGAGTAGAGTGGATTAAGGGAGAGATCTCCGAATCAATTGGTTCTCATGCTCGAATCCTGAAAACTGTTTGAAATATACAAAAAGAGGAAAGAGGCAAAGAGCAGTTCTCTTGAAATTTTTTTGAACTGATACCTTTATTTAAAATATTCGAGATGAATAACATATTTACTATGTAAACAAACTACATTTACAATATAAATAACTATTTACCTTAAATATCCTAAAACACGCTATTAACTCTTTTAAATTTCAAAAAAGAAATGTTATTTACTACAATTTCTTAATATCAAAATAGAAAAAAGAAAAACATTAAAAGTTAGCATAGTTTGTTATACAACCCACATATCAATAGAAGATAAGTTCCACAGGTATAAGGTCCTATACATGTGGCTAGTCTTTTAATAATTATGAAGTTGGTCAAATAATTTTAGGCAAATAAGAAAATACAACATTTATATAGTTGAATTTCAAAACACATCACTTTTGTGGAAAAATTAGACCTATTTTTCACGTTAAAGTGGAACAAATGAACAGCTATACTTTAAAAATAATATGCCATCTAATTTACACAGCTTGTTTTAAGGAAAGATCATGCTTGAGCCATTTATAGTTTCTACCACTACCACATTTGACTGGCAGGTCTGTTTATGAGGCTCGTACTATAGGACGTTTGGTAAGAATTTGAACTAGGAAAATTGTAGTTCGAATCGTTTGTTATAATATTTTCTCTTGTAAAACTCAAATTAATACAATGTTTTCGGTTCAAACCAATAATCTAAAACACGTATTAACTTTCTATCAGTTGGTGGGATTGATGAAGGCTACTACGTTATAGCTTTGTTCTAAGAAGTCCTGCCAACACGTTGCCCACCTGGGTCATCAAGAACCGTAGAGGTGATAATTTAAAGTAGGAAAGCTGAGATTCTATTGCTTTGGCGCATAAGAGTTGATGACACGTGGCTGTTTATTCATAACGCAGCATCAGAATATTCTTTTCACAACTTATTCATTTACCACAGTTCCCCCACACTGTATATATAACGGAGGGGGGAATTAAAGAAATCAAACGAGACCATTAGACCAAATCCGTATTTTGAGTATTTGACTTTGAAATTAGGGCTTTTAGATAACACGGTTCTTACTTGTTTTCTTGGTTTCTCTTCAATTTTCTGATAATGTTCTTCCAAACGCCCGATTAGAGATAACAAATGAGTAGTTTTATCTCTTCTAGCCACAAAGCTTTGTCGTTGAAAATGTCAGATTCCATGTGATTAGATCGGAGAATTGTTTATTTTCAAAAACAACATTTTAAATGACAACGACTCTTGTTTATTTGTGGCACAGGTGTGAAAACAAAGACTAAATAATGTTGGAGGGTCAACAAGATGGGCAGTAACACCATGTCCAAGAGAAAAAGATCTGTTGGTTGGGGAGGAAATTTTTTTGGGAATAACCAAAAAATGATAGCGCTATTCAAACTATATATATATTGCTGTATAAAATATGCAATGTGATATCTTCAAAAAAAATAATACGCAATGTGAAATGTTGTCCACACACATGAAATTAGAAAAGAAATGATGGTGCTATCAAAGCGTAATTAGTGATGGTGACATTTTCTTTAATTAGAAGCAATTTTAAGCGATATAATTTCGTTCCTGAAATCAAACTGAGTGATAATACCAATTTGTACCAAAAATATAATGACCAGTTGTTTAGCAATATATATATATATATAATAACGAGTCTCTTTTTGTTTTAGTCGTTTTATTTTTTTTTTTTTTTTTTTTTTTTTGTAGCTTAGCCATACTCCATCTTGTCGGGTAAATGAACTATTTAAATACATATTCGAAGGCATGATAAGGTCATTAGTAATTTTCTATTTAATAATATAACACAAAAAAATCCTATATATTTTTCATTACAACATATTTATGTGTGATTAAGTCAAAAAAGCATGGCAATATCAATCAAAGAGGGATCATACAAATGCATATACAAACTTAACCACATGCTATGTTGTAAATGCGACAATTGTTAGGTTGTAAGTGGGCATCAATTACGTGGTGGATGACCACTAAAATGAGATGCCCACCATAATGATTTAGATAGTTGATATTAGAGTAAATAAGAAGCAACAAACCATTATTGATGTAAGTGATTGCTTTGCTTCCCAAATGTTTGGTTCGACACTCCATGATAGAGACATGACAAACGAGAAATCAACATCTCTGTAGTACAGATACTATGCATAATAACGATTGCCGTCGATAGCCAACACTAGCGCTCAGACATCTGAGGCTACATCTAGGGCCCTTTTATTTTATGCATTGCATGATTTTTTGGAGCTAAATGTTTGGATTAAACTTGGATATGCTTTCGGTGACACCAATATTTAAATCTCAATTCAAATCTCAATTGAGTTTTGAGTATAAAATTTGAGTTTTGCCTCCCTTAAACTCATAAGATTTGAATCCAAATGTTATCTTTTTCAGATTTTTTATCTCTTATTCTTAAGAAAAAAAATACTATAACTTATTTATTTGATATCCAATCGAGACAATTCCTCTTTCATTGTGTTCACAATGACGAGAGGAAAAAAATCAAGATCTAAGTTGCATATTTTTAATATTAATAAATATTAAGATTTTGTTAGATTTATAAGAAAATAAAAAACTTTTTTCACTATCTATTCAAACACAAATTCTAATTTTATTCTCTATTTAAATTAACACTTTAACTACACATCCAAATATCAATTTGGATAACAATTCAAATCACATTACTTAACTCAAAATATTCAAGCCAACACAATTCAAATCCACATATCAAATCGACCTCTTGTAAGTTCCACACTTGTTGAATCTATCCAACAAAAAAAAAGAAAGAGAGAAAGAAAGAAACAAGAGAAACATTTCATTTGTTGCATGCAAAAATCATCGAACAAGTTAAGAAATCACCTAGTAATTTCCACATGTAAAATAAAACAAAGTATATTTGTCCCAACCACAGCATCTCAATTTTCAAATTGTCGAAGTAATCGAGCATCAATATAACATTCTTAATTATTTGGTTTATATAATTTTTTTTTTGTTGAATAGTGATTAAATGAAGGGACAAACACTAGGATTATTCAGGAAAAAAAGTTCCATATTAAAGTCTTTCTATTACAATTTTTTATTTAAAACTAAGAAATTCGAACTTTTAAGGGTGTGAATTTATTGATAAACTCTATCACAATAGTTGGAGTGTAAATATAAATCAAGATTCTGCCAGAGAAGAAAATAAATGAACAAACGTTCTTCAAAAATACACACATTTATTTAACTGGTAATTTAAAAAAAAATACATTGGTTAAAAGAATATGACATTCTCCCTTTATGTCAAACTTTTGGTCTTTTTCAAAAAAAAAAAAGAAGTCAAAATTGGCTGCGTAAGGAATGAAATGTCTAAGGTGGGAGCATAGCCAATGAGAAAATCCCACGGAATGACGTTGCTTCCTTTCTATGAAAGCCACGTCATCATTCCAACGCGCTCCTTCCAATCATCTTTCACTCTTTCGGGCAAAAAGCAGCTGAATTTCACACGGAAAATAAAAGTAAAACAAAAACAATCGAGTCAAACTATTAAAACAAAAAAAACAAATGGAAAACGTGCGAATAAACAGTCCGAACATAACAACATTGTTACTGTATCATGTGTATTTATCTATAAAAGCCTTTTTCCGAGGCAGAAAATGCGTACACGAAGACACGAACACAAAACACAAGAAAAGTCTTTCGCTGCCATTCATGGAATTGGATCGAGCGGAGAAAATCCTCAGCCTCTACGACTCTTGCTGGTTTGAGCTCGAGATCTTTATGATCAAGCCACCATTTTTAACGAATTCATCAAGCTGTAAATCAGAACCAGAGGAAGAAATTTCCCGAGAAAATTACAACCCAAGAAAACCAGATCAGATTTCACAGGTCAAGCATCCGACTCATCATCATCATCATCATCATCACAACAGATCAATGAGCGACCAGTTGAACATGAACACGACAAGCTTCTTTCCAGATGATCATTCGCCGCCAAAGCTTCTCACGATTCTGTCGGGGAAGGAAATCGCGGAATTCGAGAACCCAGAAGAAGCGGAAAGAAGCCTTGAATCAGTTGCAGAGCCGCCAAAGAAGAAAGTCAACGATCGAAGAAGAAGAAGAAGAAGAAAGGGTGGTGAAAGTAGAAGCTTGTCGGAGCTTGAGTTCGAAGAGCTAAAAGGGTTTATGGATCTGGGGTTTGTTTTCTCCGAGGAAGACAGAGAGTCGAGTTTGGCTTCGATAATCCCTGGTCTGCAGAGATTGGGAAAGAGTAATAAGGAATTGGAAGAGGAAAAAGAAAAAGAAAAAGAAAAGGAAGAAGATGAAGAAAAGGGTGTTTTTGAAAATGGGCCTGTGATTTCAAGACCATATCTTTCTGAAGCTTGGGAGGTGTTTGATTTAACGCCGAAGAGAGAGAACCCATTGATGAATTGGAGAATTCCTACTTTGAGCAACGAGATTGACGTGAAAGATAATCTCAGATGGTGGGCTCATACTGTTGCTTCTACCGTTAGATGATCATCATCTTGATGATGATGATTATATGAAGAATCCGTTTTCAATGTTTTTTTAAATGATTTGAGCTTAATTTATTACAGGATTGTTTGCTTTGGAATCGGTTTTTTCAGGTTTAAAAAACTTGTTAATGTAAGGAGAGATACGCAGAGCAGAGGACATTTTTTTTCATCGTTGTTGGATGATTTGTTGTGAATTCCACTGCACTGTAATTGAAATGAAACCAAAAAAAAAAAGCAGAAAAGCAATTAAATTTATTGGTTATTTAAATTATGTATCGTTTAGGTGAAACAACTCCCTCTCCAACCTTTGAAATTCCTTACTTAACGGAATATAGAAGCCGAATAAATAAATTAAGAAAAAGAAATAGACATTGAAATTTCCTTGTTCATTTATTTTCCAAGACTCCATGCATGGAATACTGGCTATGGCCAAATAATTCACTTTATGGACCCAAATGTCAAGCTTGAATTTTGTCGTTTAATTATCTCAGTTCAAAGTTCTCCAGATTTTTTAATGTGATCGGTCTCTTCTAGCAAGTCATTCAAGTTATGGGGTATAAATTCCATCATTTTTGGGGCTCAGAATATTTTTACTTGATAAGTTTTTCCAAAATATTGTTCCCAAATTCCAAGCCGGTTTAGTATTAATTGGTTTTAATCAACTTTTTAGTTATGAATAATGTAAAGCTCTCATATGATACAATAAAAGTAAAAAAGTTGCTATAGTGTAAAGTTCTCACGTGTTGTATTGTTTACAGTTTTAACCACTACGCTAAACACCCTTTCAGGAATTTACTTTTAAGGCTTGAAGACATAAATTCCTTGTGTTTGACTTTCAAGTTTTGCATCCCATGTATTTTACAAATAAAGATATGATAAGTTAGTTTTAGGCTAATTAATTAGATGATTCTCACTTAATATTTTTGTTAGTTTTGAGCGATTTATAAGAATTTAACAGTGTTTTATGTTCTTCTATAGGTTTTGAAGGAAAACGATGCATAATAGCAAAGCGCAGGGCAAAGCAGACCAAAAATTAAGCAAAAGTGGACTCGGGATGAAATGGAGCCTAGACGCCAACTATTGGGCGCCTAGGCGCTACTACAGATGAAGTTTCACACAAAAAACACGAGTGCATAGCGCCTAGGAGCTATAATTTGGGCGCTCAGGCGCCATTTAGGAGGCCAGCATAGCGCCTAGGCGCTATAATCTTGGCGGTTAGGCGCTACTTCGAAGCTTAGGCACCGTATTTATGGCGCCTAGGCGCCAGTTCAGAAAAGCATCCATGGGCAAGTATAGTGCCTAGGCGCTACAATCATGGCGCCTAGGCGCCAGAAAATCGAGCATAGGCGCCATTACGATCCTAGTTCAAATTTCAGTGTAATTTCGTTCTAAAATTACCCTTTCAAACCCTAGCCTATAAATAGAACATTATAAAGGGTTAAAACACGAATTCTAGGAGGGAAAAACTACAGACAAGAGGGAAGAACTCATTGCTTTGGAGAAGAAGAATGGTGCAACCTAGAGACGAAAAGCATCTTCGCGTCCAAACACAGTTCTTTTCCTTCACTCATCATGTTTAAGATATTATTTAGGATTGTTTTTAGTTTCATTAGGAACTAATTTTCTCTATTCTAGGGCTACGATGTAACCGGATTATGAATGTTCACTTTGTTTAATTTAATTCAATTCCATGTTTATTCATTATCTATGCTGAGTATTTAATCTAATCTTAATGCTTGTAAAAGTTTTCGCACCTTTTGCATGATTTGTGATTTAATTTGAGACTGAGAAGCGATAATTAAATTAGACCATGATTGAATGCCATGAGATCATCATAGGATAGAGATATCTATGAGACTTGTGTAACACTATGAATTTCTTGTTCTTAATGAATCTTGGTAAGTTTAGAGTTTCCACAGAGATGTAGGAAATTTGCTAACGAGGATAAATTATTAATGCTTGAGAAAGATTAATGACTACCTAAGAGAAATTCGTTATCGACATAGGAGTAAACATCAATTGATTAAATTAGATAATTTGAATATGATTAATTTAGGTGAAATCGGATGCCCTAGTCTTTTATTTTTTAGATTTTCATTTATATTTTTTTGTTTTGTTATTTTTCTATTTTATATTTGATTGTTCAAATAATTGTAAGGTTAACCAATTTTGGTACTTAGCTAGATTAACGCAATCCTCGTGGGAAAGATACTTTACTTACTCTTTATTACTTGTTAATGATACGTGCACTTGCGTTAAAAAATCCACAACAAGTTTTTGGCACCATTGCCGGGGATTGTTGTTTAATTTAGTTAATATCGATACCAATTAACTCTAGAATTACTTTGAATTTTTTTTATTTGTTTTATTTTTTTTTTATTTGTTCTAATTTTTTTCTTTTAAGTCATTTGTTTCCCAGGGAACTTCATGATGTTGCATCGGAATATCCTTGCAAGTTTTTTCCAACAACATATGGAACCATTTTATGCGGCTTGGGAGCGATTTAAAGATATGCTTGAGTGGTATCCACACCACATCTTGCCAAAGTGGGCACTTCTCCAAATTTTTATTGAATGATTGCATTTTGAAGCTAGAGATTGGGTGGAAAAAGGCGCAGTTTCTGACAGTCATTCTTTCTTTTCAAGAACTGTTGATGAAGCTTATTACTTATTAGAGGATATGGCAGCCTTTAATCATCATTGGCATTTGAATTCTTCAATGCATAATTCTTGTTGGGAGAGGCACCAAAATCTTTCATGGAATATCCATCCCAACATGATGGAACGATCATGTAGCCAATATCAAGGAGAGAAGATAGCTTTGGAAGTTGCTTTAGACCGTCTAAAGGCCACTCTTGAGGGAAGTCATGAAATCTCCAACTCTAGGCGATATCTTGATGAACAAATCTGTTTAAAGAGCACAATTTTAGACAATCATCTAGATGAGGAAATTACTACGTCAAATCCTTGTGGTGACCATAAAACAATAAAGGATGTGGTTTTGTTTGATAATGATTGTGCGAAACCTCAAGAATTTGAGTCTCTAAAGGAAATAGAACCTCAAGATGAAGAACAAGAACCCTTTGAAGTTGTCTTAGCTCAACCATTTGCTGAGTTGGGATCTTGCTCAATCAACAACGATGTACACTTGCTAAATCAAAAGGAGTCTATCCAAAACTTTGACTTTTATGAAGACCAAATCACAAGCATGCTAATGGATAGCCAAAAGGAAAGGGAAGAGCAAATAGAAGGGTCATTAGAGGAATTCCTATATGAGGAGAAGTCGCGAGGGTCGTTGGATGATATAGAAGCGCATAAGACTGTTGATTTGAGCTCATCAATGGTTCCAACATATAGATCACCAACTAATTCGTGTTGGCCATGGACATCACAACCATTACATTTCACCATGAAGTTCCCATCAAAAGCACATCATTTAAAGACATTTGTTGTTGGTGCAACGTGCGAATCACTTCTAAATCTTGCCAAGCTTGAGGGCATCTATAACCAACACCCATACGTGGTGCGGTTTGACACTAACTATGGGCGAAAGCCGCTCTTTGACGAGCGCTTCTTTGAGAGTCAGGCTAATGACTATAAAACAAGCGCTTCGTGGGAGGCAACCCAAGCTCTCTATCCTTTTCAATTTTAGTTTTCATCATATTATTTAGTTTATTAGTTGTTTCTTTTAGTTTTAGTCTTTTTTGTTACTTAATCATGATGTAAGTCTTGTTTGTAGTGATTTCAGGTTTTTGGCAGACATCAAGGTGCTCAGCTTGCTAAAAAAAAAATTCAAAAAACTGAAACCATATCGGGAACCTGGCACAGATGATGAACCACATGGCCATGCATCTGAACATGAACTTGGACAATTTTCCCACAGTCTTTGCTTTCAATGAAGATAATGAAGAGAATCAGGATGAGGAGGAATAGGCTGCCGTAACCTTCAGTTTAGGGAGTGTTCTTTCCTTTCTTATTTTTGTTTTCTTTTACAATTGAAGACAATATATTGTTCAAGTTTGGGGGTGGTGTGTTGCTTTATTTTTTTTTTTGTGTCAATTAGTTATTATGGTTTAATTAGATTTTAGTTTAGGTTTTTTTTTTCTTTGCATTTGATAGTAATTAGGATAGTAAAGTTGTGTCGTTTGAGCACTGTTTAACTTGAATCATAGGAGGCCAATGATAAGACGATGGTTGAAATTGAATATGGCTTTTAGGGGATAATAATTATTGTTGGTCTATCCTTGTTTTTCTTGTGATTTTTTTTGTCATGTTGTGATTCTTTGAGCACTTTGAGCACTCACGCCTTGATTACCTAAATATTCTATACTTAGAGGAATTTTTTTGATTAAGTGATATTTTTGATCTCAAATGAACGCTAGAACCTATTTGATAACCACCCGAGGTGAAATCCTAGGCTACATATCATTAAGGACATGATTTAGGCTATTTTTGAACCGTTTAAGCCTTTCAAGCCTACCATTGACATCATTTAATCACTAGTTACCTTATTGAGCCTTATTAACCATTTTCTTTGTTACCCACATAATCAACCTAGCATTTGAGTAATTTTATTCTACTTAGTCCCTCACTCATAAGCATGATTAGTTTGTCCAGGAAATTATTTGAAGGTAGTAGGCATTATGGGAGGATGGGTGGAGTTTTGAAGAACTTTTCGAGGAAATATGTTTTCCTATCATTCAATCATGGGTGGAGTTTTGAGTATTGTTATCAAGGGATTATGTATTCATGTTTATTCATTGTCAAAAAAAAAACACAAAAAAAAAGAAAAAAAAGAAAAAGAAAAAAAGAAAAAAAAAAGAAAAAAATAATACACACGTCAAATAAATGTGAATAACAAAGGGAGTGTAACATAAGTTTGAGAGTGTACTTAGAAAGAAAGAAAAAATGATGTTCTCATAAGGTCCTGAGACAAATTGTGTGTTTATGGGTGAATTTTGAGCTACATTATATCCTTTATCTCATCTTTTTACCTTAGCCACACATTACAAGCCAAATAAAGTCCTAATGATATTTGATGATGCGATAGTCTACATTAGTGGAGAGTGGGTTTGAAAAATAGGCCTATGGAGTTCATACATTTCACTAATCTAGAGATCATTCAAAATAAGCTTGTTGACATAAACTAATCCGAGTGTAGGTACATAAGTGCTACAGGCATCACACACACACACTCAAGGAATTATGAGTATGGTAAACCTAAGATTTAAATTAATTTTTTTTTACATGATCACAATGGTTAGAGTTTCCTTTGAGTCATAAACTTTATACAATCTTTGAGGCCAAGTATGATGAAAAATTAACTTGATGCTCGAACTATGTCGTGCGTTAGTGTCAGTCTTGTCCTTTTGTCTTGTTTTTTTTTTTTTTTTTTGTGTCTTTTACTCGAGGACTAGCAAAATCTTAAGTTTGGGGGTTTTGATAAGTTAGTTTTAGACTAATTAATTAGATGATTCTCACTTAATATTTTTGTTAGTTTTAAGCGATTTATAAGAATTTAATAGTGTTTTCTGTTCTTTTATTAGTTTTGAAGGAAAACAATGCATAATGGCAAAGCGCAAGGCAAAGCAGACCAAAAATTGAGCAAAAGTGGACTCGGGATGAAATGGAGCCTAGACGCCAACTATTGAGCGCCTAGGCGCTACTACAGATGAAGTTTCACACAAAAAACCCAAGAGCATAGCGCCTTGGCGTCACAATTTGAGCGCCTAGGCGCTATAATCTTGGCACCTAGGCGCTACTTCGAAGCCTAGGCACCGTATTCATGGCACCTAGGCGCCAGTTCAAAAAAGCATCCATGGGCAAGTATAGCGCCTAGGCGCTACAATCATGGCAGCCTAGGCGCCGTAATGAAGCCTAGGTGCCAGAAAATCGAGCTTAGGCGCCATTACGATCCTAGTTCAAATTTCAGTATAATTTCGTTCTAAAATTACCCTTTCAAACCCTAACCTATAAATAGAACATTATAAAGGGTTGGAACACGAATTCTAGGAGAGAAAAACTACAGACAAGAGGGAAGAACTCATTGCTTTAGAGAAGAAGAACGGTGCAACCCAGAGACGAAAATCATCTTCGCGTCCAAACATAGTTCTTTTCCTTCACTCATCATGTTTAAGATATTATTTAGGATTGTTTTTAGTTTCATTAGGAACTAATTTTCTCTATTCTAGGGCTACGATGTAACCGGATTATGAATATTCACTTTGTTTAATTTAATTCAATTCCATGTTTATTCATTATCTATGCTGAGTATTTAATCTAATCTTAATGCTTGTAAAAGTTTTCGCACCTTTTGCATGATTTGTGATTTAATTTGAGACTGAGAAGCGATAATTAAATTAGACCATGATTGAATGCCATGAGATCATCATAAGATAGAGATATCTATGAGACTTGTGTAACACTATGAATTTCTTGTTCTTAATGAATCTTGGTAAGTTTAGAGTTTCCACAAAGATGTAGGAAATTTGCTAACGATGATAAATTATTAATGTTTGAGAAAGATTAATGACTACCTAAGAGAAATTCGTTATCGACATAGGAGTAAACATCAATTGATTAAATTAGATAATTTGAATATGATTAATTTAGGTGAAATCGGATGCCCTAGTCTTTTATTATTTAGATTTTCATTTATATTTTTTTGTTTTGTTATTTTTCTATTTTATATTTGATTGTTCAAATATTTGTAGGGTTAACCAATTTAGGTACTTAGCTAGATTAACGCAATCCTCGTGGGAACGATACTTTACTTACTCTTTATTACTTGTTAACGATATGTGCACTTGCGTTAGAAAATCCACAACAATATAAAAATGATTCTAAGATCTGAAGATTTGAAGCTCCTTGTAATCTCCACCCTTTTAAGGCAGCAGTTAAAATGCCAAGAATATCATTTTGTTTTTCAAGAAAAAAAAAAAAAAAGAAGGGCCTTGGCGAATCAAGGGCAACCGTTGAATCCGTGATGAAAACTGGGACTCATGACAAGCAATATAGTCTCTTTGAAATTCAACTGTCGTCTCAAGATTATGCAAAGCTTTATTTCATCTTCAGCTCAAATGAATTTTAGAGGTGAATTTCACAACTATCTCAAAGTTTAATATTATATTCGACTCAAATAATTTTCCCTTTTTTTTCCGATAAACGATTTAAAAGATTTGGCTGTTTTACAATTCTAACATGACCTTATTCAATTAGAAAGAACTTTTTTCTTTGATAATAAACAAAAAAAAAAAAATGTAACTATTCTTCCATGACCATTGATCGTTTTACGTTCTTCCAATTATTAGTTACACATACAACTACAAAAGGCAGGCAACGAAAATGTAAATGGGGCAGCCTTGTCAAGTCCTTGTGTTTCCACATATACTTGTCCTACCTCTCCAATCCTTAAAGTAGTTTTTTTTTTTTTTTTTTTTTTTAAGGAAAACCCTTAAAGTAGTTAACAATAATAATAACAATAAGAAGACTTTTTATTTTAAGGTATAAAATACCATACTGAAAAGCCATAGTTTTGAACCTTTAAATTTTCACGAGGCTTCGTTTAATTGTCGTATATTGTCGTATTTTACTTGATTCAATGGCCATAAATTGGACTTTATTAATAGTTTTTTTTTAAGAATCGTTAACGTTGTTAGTCTGTGACACCCGTTATTCTCCTAACGGGTATTAAGGTAATTAAATTAATTTTTAGTGTATAAAAAAAATTGCTTCATTTAAATTTATTTTATAATATTTATTTTTATCTATTTTTAAATTTTCTAAAATTCTCTTGTATTTATTTAGTATGTTTACTAAAAAGCCTTAGAACTTCTAATAAATCTCAAAAATGTCATATTAGCATTATGTGTGTTAAAGTCTCTAGATGAGACATAAGGATATCTTTTCCAACTACTCTTGACCCTCATTTTCTTTATTTCTTCTGTGACATGCTTCAACATGTCTCCTCCATAATTGTTTCTATCACTTCTCTTCAAAGACTTCATATTTTCTTCCTTTCTCTTCCACGGTTCACACACTCTTCTTCTCATTTCTTTGTTGAAGCAAAATGCTTAGAGAACTTCTTCAAGGCAGCCATAAAAATCAGCCACCATCACCTCCATTTGAGCAAGAATTTCAGTCATACCGAAGTAAAGGAACCTGTTTTGAAGCCATTTCAAGCTTCCAACTAACCATAATCTGAGGTTAGAATCTTATGAACAAATTTAGTCTTTCATTTATAAATTTTCTTTTATACTAAAGGATTATTCAAATTTGCGTTCTTAAACCTAAGTATATGTTTGTTACTATTTTAGAGCATATGTATAAAGTCTAAGTGTATATGCCCTAGACAGAAAATTTATAGTGTAAACTTTGTAATACCTCTATGGGCAGTGGCTATTTCTTGAAATTCTGGGATTAAATTAAAATGAATTTTATGAATTGGTTTGCATATTTGAAAAGTAGCATCCTAAGCTTTCTAACGAAGTATCATAAACCTAAATCGGAGTTGTATTTTATTTTCTAATAAATTATTCAATTTTCGGATTGGAAACTAGTAAACCTACCAGTTTGTTATGGTATACCAGCTGTTAACCTGAACCAAGAACCCATCTTTGCTCATCACCTAATTCTTTAATGTCTTGCAACCTTTCCAATATTATCCTAAGTGATTGATGAATCTTATTAGGGACTAAAATATATAGATTACTTGTTCACATTTTATATTGTGTTAAGACAAAAAAATCGTTTACTGTGGTATTCAAAAGAGATTTACATAAAAGCTTTAATGGCATACTAGTAAGATAGGTTTACACATGATTTATTTATGAATGTAGTTGTATGTTGTGCTTTAGTTTTAATTGTCCTTATGCACGCCTTAGGATCAATGGAGTATGGAGCTAATGTTAATTGATTCCAGGATTAAAAGATTGTTGATAAGCTTGAAAGGTAGGGATTCTATTACTCATCTTTTGTAAGGTTTTTATAGAATTAAAATTGATTGTTTTACCGCAAGATATATATATATCTATGTTGAACTGATATTATATGAGTATCACATATGAAACTATGACATGGACTCGTCTTATATTGTACGGCGAGAAACATAATGAATTGACACATGTTATAAATTGAGAAGCATGGTTAGAAAAATTGACTACATTATTAATGATTTAATATAGAGAAATGGTGAGACATGAAGAGGGCGGCGGTTACGTCCTTGGGCATGAATACCCTAAAAGGTAAAATATGGGGAAGGTGATGACGCTTCCTTGGGTTGAAAGTCCCAAAACACACTGTACAGGAATCGATTTGGTGAGGACTCGGGGCTTGATGTCCCATCACCGGAACACCCTTGGAATGTTTATAGGGTGATCAAGTGCGCCCAATTGGGTTTCGATGAGTTGAGTGATACTCTATTTAACATGGATACCTAAGAACAATGATGATTGATAATATTTATATAAATGTGTAATTATGAAACTTGGTAATGATTAACTATGGTATCCATAAGATGTGATCATAATAAACCTCATAATCTGGAATATGATATAACCTACTAACCATGCAGGTTTTAATGTGGTAATGATAAAAACCTAAAGGTGAGTAATGGTTTTCTCTACTGAGCATAGTGTCGCTCATTCCCTTATATTTTTATCTTTTCAGGATTCATTAAGTGTGAGGTGGCTACGAGAAAAATAGTTGAGGAAGTGATGCAGCTATATTACATTGGGAGTGCTTCAATTGTTGAGAATGTTCTTTATGATAATGTAAGCATAAATTGTTACTTTCTGTGACTGTATTACAATGCGTTGAGGGTTAAAATGATGATGACGACTGTTTATAATATTAAATTTAAGGTGCTACGTTAATCTGTGGATTATTTGTCGATTATATTTTTATTTTTGATATTGAGAGTTTTTATTTAAGCCCCACGCAACTTTATTTTTAAGGTTTTACTTTTATTTTTTTTATTTTTATTTTATCTCATTAAAAATTGTTAACCCCATATAGGGGCGTTACATAGTCATTTAAATATGAGCATTATATCACTTTGATGCCTAAATTTTTAATTGATAAATTAGTCCACAAACTTTGTTTAGGCTCCTTGGGTCCCTTACAGTAAAATTGACAAAAGAAATATGAAATTTTGCAAAGAGAATCACACCTAATAACTTAATTTTCTTTATGAAAATGGTTATATTAAGTGCAAAATATTCTCTTCTTTGTTACTAAAAGACTTTAAATCAATAATATTTTTTTAGGACAATTCTTGGGCTTTATTTTAAGAGTCAAATATGTATTAACTCCTATAATTTTACATATTCTTTTATTTTAATGTGATTTTAACCTGTTTTAAGATTCATAAACATGAACTATATAGATAAGTATTCCTACCACAAAAAAGCTCTAATTTTTATATAAGTATTCCTACCACAAAAAAGCTCTAATTTTTTTTAATAAAGAGAAAAAGAAAAAAGAAAAAAAACAACCTTTCCTTTTTTTAAGCGTTTCTAAAAGTATCAGGCACTAACAAACCTCCAGCTAAAAAGAAAAATAGTACATAGTACCAACAACAAATCATAGTCACGTTTTTCTCGACCGTTGGGGTGAGTTTCTCCTTTACTGTTCACTTAAATCCCAAATACCAACCAATAGTACTAGCAAAATTTCCCTTTTTCCCTTAAAAAAATAATAATTAAAAAAAGTGAATTACAGCTGGCAAGACAACCTTGGACATCGGCCTACTACAACAGAACTAACTTGCCACCGACGAGTCTACTCTACCCCAACACCCACTGCTTCCAAAACCATCCTACTTAGCCCACTGCCTTATGGTGTTGTTTTCCTCGTCAATGTCCAAACCACCCCTCCTAGGCTTCCCTCTCTTTGCCACTGACCAAGGGCCACTTCAGTAATTTCGTATCCATAATAAACGAGAATAACGCAACCTCTTCATTCATTCCGTCTTTCCGTTTCACTCCCAAAATTATTCTCTCCACTCTCTTTCTCAACCTCTCTTCCACACACACATATATATATATATATATATATTATGTATGTATATGATCTTGCTTTTGGTTGTTTACTATGGGCACTCATGGTTTAGCTTCACGGGTCATAGAGGGCTTAGACTCTCTCTGGTTCTTCTCCAGTGTCTTGTCCTCAACAACAGCAAGACAAGTACTTTTGGAGCCACCCACCGAAGAATTCTCAAAGCCCATTTTGGAAAATCCGAGTGTTGTTGTGGCCGTTGATGTGGTTGGACCAGAAACATCGTCGGCGGAGAGAGAGGAGACCATGGCCAGGGGAAGGGGAGATGGCAGGCGACGCAGACGAAGAAAAAGTAGAAAGATTTTTGGAAAGATTGATTTGGGCCTTGATGATGATCATGATGTTGCCAAGGAGACTAAGGTTTCTGACTCTCATGAGTTTACAGCCGCGTGGTGGTTCGAGGGAAATTGCGGGTATTGCCAGAAGCAGCAGGGACGTTTATATCATCATTACAAGAATATGCCTCCTCTTCATGATGATATTGCCATGAAACAGCACCTCAAGTCTTGGGCTTATGCTGTCGCTTGCACAGTCAGATAATCTGAGAATTTTGCTAATGGTGAGCTTAACTGGATTTAATCCGAGATTTTGGCCTATAATTGGTACTCTAAATTAATTGTTTAATAGTGTTGAGACGCTTACTTGATCTCTTCTGTATGTATCTCTCTTTCTGACTCTGTTTGGGCTGAGAACGTAGTGAAAGTATGTAATTATCTGAGAAAGGATTTGGATGGTCTGGTTAGTTCCATATAGTTCTAGTCATTTACTTCTGCTGTATTATATGTAAATAATGAAAGCATAACAATCAGTTCCATATAGTTCTAGTCATGTACTTCTGCTATATTATATATAAATAATGAAAGCATAACAAGGCTTGAGATGGGGTAGATAAGTTTTTTTTTTTTTATTTTTTATTTTTTGAGGGATTGTACAATATTAGTATTTGCATACAAGAATGCGGAATTATTTTGAAATTGGGATGATATATTTTAGAAGTTTGAATCTCTTAGCTTGCTAAAACTTTGAAATTAACGAAAAAATGACAAAGTCCGAGATTTTAAGTTGAGGCTTGGTGTTCATGTACTTAACAAGTTCCAACTGACGGAAACTTCAATGCATAGAAGGTATGTTGGACGCCCATTTAAATATTTTATATTTCTGTATTAGTGAAGACAGAACTGATCATTCTGCTGTGGTGTGGCTGTTGAGTTGGACATGACTCTCTCACTCTCAGACGAGGATGATCATAGATTGTACTTGTATAGATACATCAGATTGTTAGAAAGCAGAGGATATGCACTAAAATTAAATTACAAATATCTAAATTCTAACTAAATATTTACTCGTTCTTGTTCTTGATAAGGATCTTAAGTTAAAGTCACTCATATCATGAATAGATTAAACACATGATCTATTTTTTAAAAAAATTTGTATTTAAATATGACACCTTTTATTTTTATAATTCTTGACCATAGAACCATCTTATTCCGCAAAGTCCAATTTTGACGTAATTCTTAATCACTAACCCAATATCATTTACTAAAAATATGACATTTGGTAAGCTGGTTTAAATTGTAAAAATTGATTCAAATGTTGAATATACAAGAATTTATATTACAACTGTTTTTTTATACTATAACATGTAAAAAATTTATAACGTTATTAATTTAAACTTTAAACCATCTCCCCAAACACCCATTCACCTAGAATCACTCACTCGGGAAGAACTTAAGGTCCGTTTGATTCAAGTATTTAAGTAGAGTATTTAAATAAAAATTTAAATTTTTATGAGAGAAAATATTATAACAAAATAATTTAAACTATGATTTAAATATTTAACTAAACGGTTCTTTAATTTAAACTTATTTCTGCATTTGTCGGCAATAACAATTCATGTTCAATCACAATCAGCACCTTTCTCAAAGCAAACCCGTTTCTCAACAAGAGAATCATCAGCTACAGTGATAGCGAAGCCAATACAAATGTTGGTTCCTATATATTTGTCCTTTTATAAGAGCCTCTCCTCGATATCAGAGTCATAGGAACCCATGATCTTTGTTTGCATGGTAAAGGCCAAAAAACCTTTGCCGAGAACATCGTCGGGAAACTTCACAGGAAAGTAGAACTTTACAGGCAAAAAGTTCCGCAGCACTTTTGAACTTTTGCGCCTTTTCGTTTTGGTAAACCAACGCCATTGTCAATCGTGCACGCAGCACGCAAGAAACAGATTCAGTTCACATGTGATTAGCATAAAAAGGAACAGTGAGAAGTCTAGAGTCTAGGTGCATGTTCTTAGTCAAACTTGCAATTATCTAATACGGAAACGATGATGTGTTGGAAGAATCTGAAAATTAGACGAGTGCCATTCGCATTGAAACAGAAGAGTTAAAGTTGAAGAAATTCAAAATTTAGAGTCGTAAGATTAGGGAATTTTAAAAAGTGTAAGGAATCAAATAAAAGTGACCTTTTAAAGTTTAAGGAATATAAGTATAAATAACTTAAAATTTAAATACAATTTTACTTTATACAATCTTCGTATGAAGAAAACAGACATAAATAAGAAATTTAAATTAAAAAAAAATTAAGATAATAAAGTGATAATTTTTAAAACTCAACGAGAGAGTAAAGTAGATGATCCAAAAATTCAAAAGATACGAGTGCATATATATTGAATAGCAAAGCATTATGAATGTGACGGTGTTGGAAACATGCTGTGTAGCCAAGGATAAACACATGTTATTTATGCCAAAAAAGAAAAAGGATTGACACATGATGCCTATGTAAAAAGGGTTGTTTTATTTACACCCTTATTATTACTCTCTACGTATCGCTTCCAAATACACATCCTACATAATCTTGAAATAAAAAATTCCCAGCCATTACTTATGCATAAGACAATATTTTTGACTTTCTTGTTTTATTCTTTTTCAGTTTTTTTTTCTTTATTGTTTTTTCCATTTTCGGTGCTTTCAAGTTTTAAAGTTCAATATTCTGTCAAAAAAAAATAAGTGTCACTTTTTTTAAAAAAAAAAAAAGAGTACCACAAAGTAACGAAAAAAGTATGGGAAAGTGTTGAAGAGAAGAGATTTGATGAAGAAGTGGGAAGCTAAGGGCTGGATTTTGGAGAGAATAGAAGAAAGCTGAACTTGACGTCGGGGGAGATTTTAGGGTCAGCGGCAATTCTGAGATTGGAAGAATGTGAGGAAAGACCAAAAGGATAAAAAAATATATATATGCATATAGTCTGACAACTCTCATTGACAGCAATGGTCACAAATGCCCCCAAACGTCATAAAAACCATGCAATATCGATCACCTTCCTACAAGATGTCCACCCATATTTTTACTTCACAATAAAGGTGTTTGTAAATTGCAATATTTTTTCTTTTAAAGAACGTCTCTAGATTAGAGGTGTAAATTTGGACCGTCTTGCTCCATCCATTGGGCGAAAAGAAAAAACAGGCCAACCAATCTAGTCCAAAGCTTGGGCTAGGCCGGGCTCGAGCCAAAAGAGATGGGCTATGGGTCGGTCCATTTGGCTCGGCCTAAATTGACAACTCTATTTTAGATCAATTTTTTTTTTTAGATTTGAGATATATTGTACAAAACCGACAAAAACTCATTTAAATTCTATGTAAATTTATATAAACAGGTATTTTATATAAATTTGACTATAAATAAAAAATAAACATTTTAGAAAATCAAAAATATTATTATGGGAGGTGCATCTTCCATGGCCAGTTTGTTTTCAGTATTGTAATCCTTTTTATTTGCTACTTCTCTTTTCTTTTTTAAAGGATAATTGCATTTCAAACTAAAACAATGTAACAACTATTTTAAATGTGAAAGACCGCAATGTATATAGTGACTTAACTCTAACCATAAACCAAAACCACCATCACGTTGACTAAAGTGCTTAAGGGATAAAATGATCTCAAGTTCTAACAAAGAGAAAATAAAGAAGTACACAACAAATCGAGTAGATCAATGACTCTTTCAAACACATTATTATAAACCGTGGACAACTTCAATCTAACAAGATCAAAAGACTAATAGCATCAGACTAAACATAGCATTGTAGAGCATAATAACTCACAAGCTAGACAAAAATATATCAAAAGATGGGGACTCACCTCTGCTATTACAACGAGAAACTAATAAAACAGTAAAAGCAAATTGCAACTAAACACTACAAACAAAAACAGATTTTATTTGACAAGCAAAGAATTAAAAACAAGACCGTAAAACCCATAGGACAACAGTGAAACTCCATTGATGAGCCGACCACTACTAAGAATGGACGAGGAATCTACAGCACTGCTGCCAAGCTGAAAGGAAGCTAGAACGTTTTCAAGCCACCGACACGAGAGAAGCACCCACCGTTGCCCTCTTCCACCAACCAGAGAGGCCAACACCACCAAAGGTTTGCCTCCCCACCAAGATCAAAACCTCCACGAAGTAGAGAAAGGTGAATGCCGGATTGCCTCCAGTCCAAGTAAAGAAATCACCTCTCCACAAACTCCGTCCGTCGAGCAGCCATGTTACCACTTTTTCGCTACCATTGTTGCGTTCTATCTTTTTTTTTTATTATTTTCTTTGAATCATACCATTTATCCTATTCAAAAACCCAAGAATACCTTTAAATAGTGCATATTTGTCCAATTCTAACTTAAAAAACTTTTAATCAATTTATCATTATATTTTTGAGGTGATAAAATTCAAAAACAATAGCACTTGAGGTGACAGTGATCAAATTCACCCCCTATTAGGCCGAGCCTAAGAAGTGCGGCGCGGACGGGTTCCGAAGGCCGAAGGGCTAGAGCCCAAACCCATCAAATACTTCCCCCCTTCGCTCACGAGTCTGAGCAGAGAGAGAAACTCAGAAAGCCTCCCTCGGAGTCAGAGAGATGACAGAGACGAAGCCAAGGCGACTGAAGGGTCACAATGCCACCGCCACGTGCTGCGTCGCCTCACGCGACAGGCCTGGCCTCGTCCTCACCACCGCCGAGGTATTCACTATTCAGTAATTTTTCGTCCGTTTCCTCTTTTCCATTCAAGATTATTTTCAGCTTCATTAATCAATATCAATATCAATATCTATCTCTTCGTATATGATAATTGATAGGATGTTTGCATTTGCTGGTTTGACATGCGATGCAAAGACGTCGTTCATACCATACGGGAGATTTTGACGAAAGGGCAAAGAAAAAATTTTCAATTGGGTGAATGACCTCTTATTTTTTAGAATCAAAAAATATATTTTTTATATAGGTAAATTGTCTTAATTTTTTTTTAAAAAATAAAGAAAATAATTGTAGCAGGATAAAAAAAAAAACTGAAACCGTTTTAATGTTTAAAAAATTTTTTTTTATATCAAAAACTGTCAAAAAAAAAATATACCATTTATCAAAAAAATTTTTCCCAAGAGACCTTTTTTAAAAATCCCTTCATACTCTGCAAGTTGGGAATGAACCCTTATCATCTATTTGCTTCAACTCTGGTAATTTTAAGCTTCTTTTTAAAAAAAAAAAAAAAAGAAGAAGAAAATCGGGACTAGAAGTAACTTTCTAAATTTGTTATGTTGGTTATGAGAATTATATGAAGATTTTAGTTTTGAGTATGGACTTAAATTTTGGGTGAAAAGTTAAAGATTTTACCTTGAATGTCTTATATTCTCCTTTACTTGTTTGTGATCATGTCTTGGAATGCTTTGTAGGCTGTTTGATTATTTCCTTTGGCTAACTGGGTCTAGCTCAATTGGTGTTTGGTGCTTGTGTGATTTCTTTTTATGGTACTCAGTTCCGGGTACAAGTATCATGGGCTAATAATTCCTTCTTCTTTTTTTTCCTTTATCACATTTGTAAAAGAAAATTGTTGCTTGATTCAGGGAATGAGAATGTAATTTATGTTTCATCGGGAAAAGAAGTCCAGAATTTTGATGTCCAACTGGTAATGATTTCTGGCGTCGATGAAGAAGTTACTAGTTCTAATTGTCTTTTTTTGTTTCTCATCTTTTGGAAAGAGAAGCTCTCTTTTTTTTTTTTTTTTGTGTGTGTAACTTTTCATCGATCCCTTGCTTCCTCTCTTTGACATATGTGATTTTTGATTTATGATATTATTATCTAATATGTTGTAATTGTATACGTTCTATTTTGCAGGCCAATGCATGAAAGTCGTTGGACAGTTTTGAATATAATAAGGAGGAGATAAATCAGGTAGACATTAATTTTAACTCTGTTTGTTAAGGGCAGAATATATGCATCTGAGCAGTCTTGAATATCAGTTTTGATTCTTAAGTGTTTAAAGAATGTTTGTCTCGAAAACTTGATCCTGTGTATTTGTTTCCTCTAATTTTGAGAGGTTGGTGCGCAATGTGACATCTAGTTCTTATTCTTTTGTGTTGTGTGTATATGCTTTTTTTTTTTTTGGTTCCTTCTTCCTTCCTTCCTTCCTTCTTTGGATTAAGGGTACCTTCGATTAAGGGTAGCAATCACATTTCAGATCAAATTCTCACATTATATGAGAAATATTCATAAAATTTAAACTGAGCCTGCTATATATGTATCTAGTAGTCGAATTTTTAATCATTTACATGCATGAAAAAATGTTATCAATCTTTATAAATAAAGGTGAAGCTAGTGGTGGAATATTTTTTTTTTTTTGTTAGAATGATCTGTCCATGCTGGTTGTTTGTAACATAAGATTAATCCTGTCTATGCAGATTGCGTGCAACTGCAAGTCTTCTTTTCTGGCTGCTGCAGATGATGGCGGTGATGTTAAGGTTCTTACCAATAAACACAGTTCTTAAAAAAAATGGTCATTGGATAATTTTCTTTCCAGGAAAGTGGTGATTATTTTAGAGACTGCTAATCTTGATCAATATACATTATTGATTAAAAAGTTATCTTTGTATTTTATTGTTACCTGGTCAGGCTATCTAGAGGATGTAGCTCAAACTTCGTAGTATGACGTTCATTTCATATGTGTTGGGCGTACTTGCAATGATCATTAACTTTCTCTCATGCATATAATTAGTATATGTACTGCAGTTAATTGGAGCTATAGAAAGTTTGACATTTTGCAATGTTTCTTTTATGATGCTTATGCTGCTCATTGCAATCTCTACGCAGATCATAGACATTAGCCAAAAATGTCTCTATAAAACATTGAGAGCTGGCCATGCAAGTGTGTCCTTTCTTATAAATATAAACACCTTTTATTGGATTCCCATACGTCATTAATCTTGCAAGTCCAGGTTGGTTTATCAGCTTGCATCCAAGCTTTTGAGTCCCTTGTCTATCCTTTGATCTTTATACACATCTGTCACCTTAACTATGTAGATAGATTTGTAGCAGCGTGCAATTCCTTCCATGGAGATCCTGGGAAGGTATTTTCTATTTGACTTTTTATTATCTTTTTCTTGCTTATCTCTTACTCTCTATCTTCATCTATCTACAAATGTCAAAATGCATGCACCAGCTGGTGTTGTTGCTGTTAAAAAGTAAATGATTTAATGCTGTTTTAACTCAAATTCTTCTACTTGTATGTTACCTACTAACATTATGCATTTTGATTTTGACTTAAAAGTTATTCGAGATGCCAGATTAATTCTTTGACGCTGTGATTTTGTGCAAAATAGTTAGTTAAAGAGCATTCCTAGAGTTGTAACTAGTGAATATAGATTTATATAGACGTCTGTATAGCAAAAGCTGCCTTTTTGGTGGGTTTCATGTTCTAATTGTATTCTTTTATTTGGCTGGAAGATAAAATATTAGTTGCAGGGTAAGAGTCAGCCGGTGACTGGTAACATTTGAAATGCCAGTAAAAGGGAAAGGAGTAGTAGCCATTTGATAGCTGTTGATCAGAAGTTGCCATTTTGCTTGTTGGGAAGTGCTTATGACATGATTTTGTGGCCAATATCATTTATGTTTTGGTGGATTAATTGCTGTTATTATGTTTCACTGCTATTTGTTAGTATTTAGATTAATGGGAATTTGGATACTACCTATAATTACCCTTCTGTCATAGTATTTGAATTACTGGACAAGCCTAATGCTGACAGCTGCTTCATTCCCTTCTCTCTCTATCTCTCTTTTTGTATTTATCTTGTTCCAAATTCTGGTAAAAAAAAAATGTAATTTTTTATAATTACATTTTGGACTGTTCTTGTAGTTATTAGTGGAGGCCTTGACTCCAAACTTGTGATGTAAGACTTTTCCAAAGGGCGTCAGCACAAAATTGTGGATTTTGGTAAAATGTTTGTTTTCTACCTCTATAATCTCATTTTCTTTCAAAGACGGTTGCACCCGACTGGAAAGCAGGATTTGTTCTGAGTCCTTCCTTTTCTTTGATACAGCCCTGCATGATAACAATGGTGGTAGCACGGGGCAGTGTTTTAATCCTGCTTTCATTCATGCAATAGCAGTTCCAGATATTGATATGTTACATAAATCAGGAAAGATTTGTACTGTTGCAAGGGGTGATGGAATTGTTGATGTAATCGACATCGAATCTGAACTCGCTGTCATCAAGTCAAAAACTTCTTCAAGATCCCAAAGAGGATCTCAGCACAGATCCAAGAACAGAAGTAGAACCACTGACACAGAAAACTCAGAACTAAACGGGAGAAAAAGGCTTCATTTGGATTACTCATTTGGGGGTCATACTGCTACAGTGTCTTGTGTGTAAGTAACTTGCTTGAGTGCAATTTTGGAAGACATAATAGCACTCTTTTCTCAGAGGAAACTGTTCAATTATTTGACTGGTATAAATATTCAGGGAATTTTCGCTATTTGGTGAAAGAGGAAAATTCATAATTTCAGGTGGAAATGATAAGTCAGTAAAGGTATGGGATTGGTCGAGACATCTTGATACAGAACAAACTAGTAGCAGTACTGATGTTCTACAATTGAACATCAATCTGAGCAAAAAGGTGAGCTTTTCTTGTATCTTTTAGACAACTTCACAGATTTCAATTATTGTTATTGTTATTTCTTATTGAGTTTTCATCCTGGAACTAATGTCTCGGCAGGTCAATTGGCTCTGCACCACTCCAACTGATACGGAAAACCTTGTTGTATGTGACACAACGAAAGTTGTGAAGGTCTATTCTGTTTCATAGATCAGTGCTGCACAACCATGGACTCTTGCAAGCCAAAATTCCTGGCGAGAAAACCGATGACCGACTCTGGAAAGATCACTCCTTTTTGACCTCGAAGCTCTGTTGGATCTACATGTAAATTTTGCAGAGGTTATCACAAACCTAGTGGCTGGTTAGCCTGCTTACAAATTACAATCTCTTATCAGGGAATGCCTTGATTTTGGAGGTTCTCTATCTATTCTAGCAGCCATATAGGAATTTCATTTCATTATTATTATTATTATTATGATTATCATCATCATCTTTGATGAAAGTACTATTCTCAATCTCCCTCCTATTATTAAGATTGTATGCTTTTTCAGAATCTAGCTGGGTTCCTTCCCCAAAAATAAATAAATAAATAAATAGAAATAAAAATAAAAAATCCAGGGTTTTTATATGGTCATAAACGGATGAACCTGATAATCTGATGTTTACCTAAATTTATCCGTATGCAGCCAAATAAGAAATTAAAAAAAATAATAATAATAATGTAAAAAGTAAAGTTAGGTACAATTACAAAGAAGCGAGAATTCAATATTTATAAGTTGGTAAGTCAGATCTCTAGAAGAAAATAGTGTACAACCACCTTGAATGGTATTGAACAAAATCAGACCAAATGGATTATGGTTTACACGTGGGGCATTACCATCTTTCGATCATAAACAGCCACCTTCTTAGTCATTCAATCAATACATATTTTTTTTGTGCTTTTCTCTTCTATAATAAAAGTATGCGGGAAGTGAAAGTTAAAAAAAAAAAAGCATCGTCTCTACTCTTATATTTGAAAAGTGAGCTACATGCAAATTCATCCTCACTATAGCCAAGAATATATATATATTTGCGGCTTATCTATAAACACTTTTTTTTTCTTTTCTTTTTTTCCAATAAAAACAACTTTAGAGACGAAATAATCTTGGCAAATTGCAATTTATAAGAATGTTGAACTTAGAACCCAAATATATAAAGACAGGAGCTGGACGATGCGGCTAGGAGTTTTTGTTTGAGTATTATATCTATCGACGTAACATGCAAGGCTTTGGTCTGTTTTTCTGCAAGGTTTGTTGGTTAAAGATGTACCCTTCCTAACCGAAACCTTACTTAGATTCCCAGCAAAAATTTTCAAATCCTTTCTCTTTACGGAGAAAAAAAAAAGGAATGTAGACGTTGCTTCTCATCTCTCTTTCTCTGCAAGAAGAATGAAAACCAACCCCTTAACCTCCACAACCACCATTAATTTTCTCCACTCCCTTTAAGCAGTTGTACAAAGATAATATGTATATGCTTGCAGTTGCACCATCTTCAGGCAAAGACCAACCTACCCTTTTGTGGAGTTTGGGGTCTTCCATATAAAAATAAGTGACCAAACTGGGATTGAGAAAGCACAGGGAAAGAGAGAGTCCCTGAGTGCTGATTAACAAAAGCTGATCGAGAGTCAAGATGATGCAATCTGGGATTCCTCTCTGCAACACTTGTGGTGAGCAAGTTGGGCTTGATGCCAATGGGGAGGTCTTTGTGGCTTGTCATGAGTGCAATTTCCCCATTTGCAAGGATTGTTTGAATTATGAGATCAAGGAGGGGCGTAAGGTCTGCCTGCGCTGTGGCACGCCCTATGGCGGTACTTCTCTCTCACTTGGATTTTTCAATATATATGTTTAAAGAGAATAGACACTTTGTGATTTACATGATTTTGTAAGCTGTGTTTCTTGAATTTCTGTAGAGGATTCACTGGCTGATCATGGCGAAACAAATATATCTGAAACTAGATCCACCATGACATCTCATCTCAATGAACCACAGGTAAGAATGACTTTTGCACATATTTCTCTAGTTCACATGCTCTTCCAAGGAGAAGAATAGTAAAGAGTTAATATTGAGTACTGGTTTTTCATAGGATATGGGACTTCATGCTAGACATATCAGCAGTGTGTCCACAGTGGACAGTGGTAAGATATGAACCGTTTTCTTATCCATGTTTGCATCATTTGGCCCCTAGATTTTTATATAATTCCTCATGCTTGCTAGATAATTGATAAAAATCTCTATTGGTTTGTGTTGAAGAAATGAATGACGAGTCTGGGAATCCGATATGGAAGAATAGAGTAGAGAGTTGGAAAGACAAAAAGAACAAGAAGAAAAAGGCCACGGCTAAGGCGGAGAAAGAGGAAGTTCAAGTCCCACCCGAGCAGCAGATGGAAGAGCAACAACAGTGAGTATAAATTTGTTGATTATCAAAAAGTAATGAAATCATACTTGCTGACGTGCTGTTATTCCGTTTTGTCGGTTTATAAAAATGGTTTTAATAGTGTACCACAATTTGAGACTACAAAATATGACACAATCTGATTGTTTTTGCAGGTCCCCAGATGGTGCACAACCCCTATCAACTCTCATTCCACTTTCCAAAAGCAAACTCACACCCTACAGGGTTGTGATAGTCATAAGATTGATCATTCTGGTTCTGTTTTTCCATTACCGAGTCACGCATCCAGTTGATAGTGCTTATGCTGTATGGATGACCTCTGTGATTTGTGAGATCTGGTTTGCCTATTCCTGGGTGTTGGATCAGTTTCCCAAATGGTCTCCAGTTAGTAGGGAAACTTATATTGACAGGCTTTCTGCAAGGTTCATATCCTTATCTGCAATACTAAGTTTTAGCTATAATCAAATTGTTTTGAAAATTTTTACTGTCTAGGAGTTCAAATGGGTTTTGTCTATACTTCCAAATTCGGTAATTAAACTTGCTATTTTGCCTATGATTAGAATGCTTTCTAGATTAGCATATGTGAATCACTTGACATAAATTAAAGGGCTAATGCTTGAATGTGAACTTGAATGTCAGGTATGAAAGAGAGGGTGAACCATCAGAGCTTGCTGCTGTGGATTTCTTCGTGAGTACGGTCGATCCATTAAAAGAACCGCCCTTAATCACGGCAAACACAGTTCTTTCCATCCTTGCAGTCGACTATCCTGTTGATAAGGTCTCCTGCTATGTGTCTGATGATGGTGCTGCCATGCTTACTTTTGAATCACTAGTCGAAACAGCCGATTTCGCAAGGAAGTGGGTTCCGTTCTGCAAGAAATTTGCAATTGAACCACGTGCTCCCGAGTTCTACTTCTCGCAGAAGATTGATTACCTGAAGGATAAAATTCAACCTTCTTTTGTGAAGGAACGCCGAGCAATGAAAGTAAAGCATTTTAAAGATGATAAATTGCTTCTGTAACACCAACAATATATGTGCTTCAAATCATTTTGTGTTAAAAGTTTTGTTTTGAATTGTTGTAGAGAGATTATGAGGAGTTCAAAGTGAGAATTAATGCTTTAGTAGCGAAAGCTCAGAAAACACCTGAAGATGGCTGGACCATGCAAGATGGAACACCTTGGCCTGGGAATAACCCCCGTGATCACCCTGGCATGATTCAGGTTAATTTGCTTACTAAATTTTTTACCTTTTGCGTAGTAACAAGTGTCACAAAACTTTGTTGTTGAGATTGGAATCTAGTGGTGCAATATAATAAAGAAAGACGAGAAAGCACACGCAAGATAAATAGTGGTTTGCCTTTAAGGTCAGTCTGCGTGCTGACTCTGCGTCAGGATAATAATTAGACTTCACACGCTTAATATACTTTTGTCTTTATTTTTTTTTTTCAGGTTTTTCTTGGAAACACTGGTGCCTATGACATAGAGGGAAATGAACTTCCTCGGCTGGTCTATGTCTCCAGAGAAAAGAGACCTGGTTACCCTCACCACAAGAAAGCTGGTGCTGAAAATGCTCTGGTGCTATTCTTTATACTTTATATACAAAAGTACTTAAATTTCATACTCTTGCATTGAAAATTTAACTAAGACATGAATATCTGGGCTTAAACAGGTTAGAGTATCTGCAGTTCTGACCAATGCTCCATACATACTTAACCTTGACTGTGACCACTATGTTAACAACAGCAAGGCCATTCGTGAGGCTATGTGTTTCCTGATGGATCCTCAAGTTGGCCCTGGTGTCTGCTATGTCCAGTTCCCTCAAAGGTTTGATGGGATTGACCGCAGTGATCGATATGCCAACCGCAACACTGTTTTCTTCGACGTAAGTTTAATCTAGAGGAACTTATGATTAACTTTTTGCAAGAGAAAATTTGCTATGACAATTTGAAGCCTAAAGGACATTCTAATATTATGATTATGCAGGTTAACATGAGAGGACTTGATGGTATTCAAGGACCAGTTTATGTGGGGACAGGTACTGTCTTCAATAGGCAAGCACTTTATGGATATAGTCCTGCTTCCTTGCCAACATTACCAAAACCTTCCTCGTCATCCTGCTCATGGTGCGGATGCTGCTCTTGTTGCTGCCCAACCAACAAGTCGTCCAAAGACCCCTCAGAGCTTTATCGAGACGCGAAACGCGATGAACTTGATGCTGCCATATTTAACCTCAGGGAAATCGATAGTAAGTCTAGTATTACTATGAATTGGAGTTAGACAAATCATGAACATAGTTTTCAAAATACATAAAACGCAATTGAATTTTTTATTGAGCAGATTATGATGAGCATGAGAGGTCAATGCTCATCTCACAACTGAGCTTTGAGAAAACCTTTGGATTATCATCTGTATTCATTGAGTCTACATTGATGGAGAATGGAGGAGTGCCCGAATCTGTTAACCCATCGGCGTTGATCAAGGAGGCAATTCATGTCATTAGTTGTGGTTATGAAGAGAAAACAGAATGGGGAAAAGAAGTACACAAATTTCCTTTCCCTTCCTCTAATTTTAATATTTTAGTCTACATAAACATACATAATTGACTAATTTCTTACATATAATCATGGTGTTCTATCTTCACAGATTGGTTGGATTTATGGGTCAGTCACAGAGGATATCCTAACAGGTTTCAAGATGCACTGCCGTGGATGGAGGTCAATTTACTGCATGCCCTTAAGGCCTGCATTCAAAGGGTCGGCACCAATCAACTTGTCCGATAGGCTTCACCAAGTTCTTCGATGGGCTCTCGGATCCGTTGAGATCTTCTTTAGCAGGCATTGTCCCCTTTGGTATGGCTTTGCTGGAGGTCGCCTCAAGTGGCTGCAGCGCTTGGCTTACATCAACACCATTGTTTACCCTTTTACATCCTTCCCTCTCATTGCTTATTGTACATTACCGGCAGTTTGCCTTCTCACTGGAAAATTTATCATACCAACGGTAATCGCTTCTACTACTAACATTTTTCTTAGGAAGAATCCACACCATGACTATAGACATTACCAAATGGAAAATTACATAAATCTCAAGCTGTCATCTAATGTTTTTTACCACGTGGTTTCATTTACAGAAAATTGTATTATCTTTACTAAAATATTTGTCACGTTATGCGGTTAAAAAAAAAGGAAGGTGGATAACTTGGGATCTCCTAGCATTGTCTTTGCTAAAATATTTGGATTTGTTGGGAAATATGATATATTAGAAGAGTTTCCTTTATCCCATGGTGTTTTAAATCCCCTTTGATGTGTCGATTTTTAATACCATAAAACACTTTTTTTTTTTTTTTTGAATTGGACCCATAGACGCATCTCAACTTAAAAGGAGTAGGTTTTGAGTAGGAATGAAGTAAGATAGTATTTTCCAACTATTGATTACAATATTCTTGAGCTTCAAATTTTTAAAATCTGCTTAGGAGACTCTTATTGATCATAAATACAAAAACCCAAGTTCCCTATATTAAGAAGTCAGGTTTAACACAAGAATACTTACTTTGCGTTACTTTTGTTAACATGATTCAGCTTTCAAACCTAGCAAGTCTCCTTTTCCTTTGCCTCTTCCTCTCCATCATTGTCACCAGCATTCTCGAGCTGCGGTGGAGCGGGGTCACCATCGAGGAGTTCTGGCGTAACGAGCAGTTCTGGGTGATCGGAGGTGTCTCAGCCCATCTCTTCGCTGTCTTCCAAGGTTTTCTCAAGATGTTTGCCGGACTTGACACCAACTTCACAGTCACTGCAAAAGCAGCAGATGACTCGGAGTTCGGGGAGCTCTACATCATCAAGTGGACCACACTTTTGATCCCTCCAACAACCCTTCTCATAATCAACTTGGTTGGTGTGGTTGCAGGGTTCTCTGACGCCCTAAACAAAGGATATGAATCTTGGGGTCCATTGTTTGGCAAGGTTTTCTTTGCCTTTTGGGTGATACTTCATCTCTACCCCTTCCTCAAGGGTCTCATGGGTCGCCAAAACAGGACTCCCACCATTGTTGTGCTTTGGTCAGTGCTTTTGGCCTCTGTCTTCTCTCTTGTTTGGGTCAAGATTAACCCGTTTGTGAGCAAAGTGGACAGCAACACCATTGCCCAAAGTTGCATTTCCATAGATTGTTAAGGCTACTACAAGAAAGTTCTCCTATGTGATGATATTTTTTTACCACTCTCAGAGGTTTACTATACTATTGGTTTTTAGTTAGCATAGAAGAATTCGCAAAGACTCTCCTTCTTTTTGTTTTTATTTTTATTTTTTGGAACAATTAGTTTGTAAAGTTTAAGAATTGCTGTATACAAGTGATACCAATGTAAAGGGTGGTGTTCATTTTTCTTCGTATCTTCTTTCACATCTGAACATGCTCAAACAATTTCGTCTCAAAATAGTACCTTAATAAGTATCAGAGGGTGACCTTAAATTATAACTGGCCCATTTCCAATAGATATATATATGTATATTTGAGGGTCTATACAAAAAAAAAGTATTACGGAGGGTCTAATTACTTGTATTAAACACTTAGAATTAATTCTACATTTGGCCTTTGAATAATAGGAGTTGTCTCAATTTACCCCTCCAATTCAAATGGAACAAAACCTCTTCCCCAAGCTTATTATAAGTTGTAATTTTGGTATTTCCATTAGTTTTCAATGCATTTTACTTATAATAGGCTTGCTCTTATTGTAGCAAAGCCATTGAAGTGAAGAAGAGTTGTGAGAAAACAGAGAGAAACTAGTTACAAAACCTTCATTCCTTCATCCTTACCGAGACAACAAAGAAGAGGAGCCAAGTTACCTCGAGGATAGAGCACCCCGTCATGCAGCAAGTAATGTGCTAACCTATAGCGAGTCTTTTTGGCTTCCACGGGGTCAGCGGGGAGCTCTCTTTTTAGCAAATATCCTATAATTAGGGTCATCCAGCTATCTGCTTATTCAATAGGCATTGCTTCTTCTATGTCTTCCTATTGGATGGTCAAGACTTCTAAAATCTTAACATGGATGACTTTTAGCAGTTTCGAATCCTCTAATGTGGCAAGAAGGGCTAAGGCATCAACATTTCTATTTTCGACTCGAGGTATCTACTCGACCTCACAAGATCAAAATTTGGAGAATTCTTTCCTTACCTTCAGCAAATATTTTATCATCATACCATCTTTTGCCTTATACTCATCAGAGATTTGATTCACAACGAGTTGGGAATCGATGTAGATTTCTAATGGGTCGGCTTTCAAATGGTAGGTGAACCTTAATCCTGCCAATAATGCCTTGTATTTAGCCTCATTGTTGGACGCTCTAAACTTAAACCTCGCTACCGCCATTCTCTTATGGTTCTCTGGGCTAACTAGCTTAACTCTCACTCTCGACCCATGCTCATTCAACGAGCCATCAACATACAACTTCCATTTAGGTTGTTCCACCTCAACTTCCTTCTCAGTGCCCTTTGGTCGAGTTGTAAATTCAACATTGAAATTAGCTAGCGCCTGATCTTTTATCGTCATGTGAGGTTTATAGTTGCTGTCAAACTAGCTCGATTCGACTGACCATATCAACAAACATCCTAAAGTCTCTAGTTTTTCAAGTGCCTACCTTAAAGAATAATTAGTCGAAACCACCACCTTATGCTCAAGGAAATTCTTCTTCAACTTCCTAATAGACATGTTTAGGGCCAACGCAAGCTTTTGCATATTTGGATACCTTGTCTCAATGTCGAGCAAATTTTTACTTCCATAGTAAATCAAGAGCTGAGCTTTCTTCTCTTCTCATATGAGTACTAAACTTAGGGCATGAGGTGACACAACCAAATAAATATAAAGGGTCCCCCCGGCGGAGCTTTGGAAGCAAAGGGTGTCTCGCCAAGTACTATTTCAGGCGTCTAAATGCCTCATCATATTCTTCCATTCATTTGAATGGCTTCCTTCCTTTCAAGATATCAAAAAGCAAAACACATTTGTCAGTCACCCTAGATATGAAACGGTTGAGAGTTGCTACACAACCGGTTAACTTCTACACCTTCTTGGTCTTTTGAGGTTCCTCCATGTCTAACAGAGCCTAAATCTTTGTTGGATTAGCCTCGATTCCTTGGGGGCTAACCATGAATCCTAAAAATTTGCCAAATGCCAATCCAAATGCACACTTCAAGGGATTAAGTTTCATTTTGTATTCCCTTAGGATCTAAAACATCTCTTCCAAGTAAGCAACTTGTAAATTCACCTTTGCTTTCTTTACTAACATATCGTCAACATACAACTCCATCGTTTTATCGATCTGTTTGGCGAACATTCTATTCACCAGCTGCTAATATATCGCCCTTGCATTTTTCAACCTAGAAGGCATGATATGATAGAAATACAATTCTGTATCAGTGATGAAAGAAGTGTGCTCTTGATCTCGCTGGTGCATAGGATCTGGTTATAACTTGAGTAGGCATCCATAAAGCTCAAAAACTCATGCCCCGCTATGGTGTCGACTGATTGATCAATGCGTGGGAGAGGAAAACTGTCCTTTGGACGTGCCTTGTTTGGATCGCTAAAGTCTATACATGTTCTCTATTTCCCATTCAGCTTATAGATAAGCACCAGATATGAGATCCAATCAGGATAGTGTGATTCTCTAATACACCCATTCTTCCTAATATGTCGACCTCTTCTCGGAGGGCCTCATATCTTTCCAGGTTCATTGGTCACTTATTTTGTTTTTTGGGGGGTAGCTTGGGTTAAGGTTGAGGTTGAGTTGATGGCAAGTGGCTTCTAGATCAATTCCCACCATATCCTTATGATTCAATGCAAAGACATTGAGCTTTTTACTCAAAAACTCTATAAGCTCTTATGCCTGCTTTTTACTTAATCCTGATCCTATCTTCAAAACCCTCGATGGATCTCTTTCACCCACTCTCACCTCTACAAGGTCCTCAGCTGGCTTTGTTCTAGTGATCTTTTCCTCCAACCTCAAATCTATATCTTCCTCCATGGGCCCTTGACACGCCATTCTCATTTCGATTTTCTTGGGGTCTATGTAAGCATGCACAAGTCAGAATAAGTGAGCCTTTGCTTATACTGGTATCCCCTAACCTTGCCTACTCCTTTTGGTATGAGAAACTATACCTTCTAATGGTAAATGGAGGTATTGGCCTTTAAAGCATGTAAAGTTGGGCTCCTGATTATAGCATTGTATGGATCTCCTCTTTTAACCACCAAAAATTTGGGAAGTACTATTATCATTCTTGGCTTTTCTCTAATTTTAACGAACAACTTAATCGTTCCCTCAAGAATTATGGTGTCTCTAGTAAACCCATACAACGACCTTGAGTTTGGTGTTATTTGGTCCAAGAGATCCCAATTTTTATTAAGCAATCGGTGTAAATGATATCGATAGAGCTACTATTATCTATAAAAATTCAACATATGGTCTAGTTCCTAATCATCACTCAACCACCAAGGCGTCATTTTGTGAAAAGTGAACACCATGTACATCATCCTCAAGGAAAGTTATCTCCATCCTTTTGATTCTCAGCACCTTGGTTGGTCTACTTGAGAAGATGTTCATACATCTCTATCTTGAATTTTCTATCATCTCGTGAGCATAATTCTTCTAGGACCTTCTAGAGTCACCTCCATGATATGGTCTATAAAAAAATGGTACGAATCACGCTCATGGGCTCATTTACATTATTATTTTGGTGGTCATTTTTGCGCCATCTCCTATCATTTCTCTGATCATTAGAACGATCATCCCTTTTGTCATTTCTTCTATTATTGTCGTCTCTATACTCTTGTAGCCATCCTTCGCTAACTAGTCTCTCTATCTCATCCTTAAAGTCTGCGCACTCGTTGGTGTAATATCCCACGTCACCGTGGAACCTGCAATACTTATTCTGATTACACTTATTTGGGTTTGACCTCATCGAGAGAGGATACAAATAGGGCTTGTTGCTAATCCTGTGATAGATGTCATCTATCAGGCTATCTTGGTAGTCGTCGTATCTCTAATAAAGCCGAGGCCTTCCTTCCTTCTGCTTTTGTCATTTGGTGTTATCTGTGTTAACTACCCAGCTTGGTTGTGCCAATGGAGGGTCGTAGACCTAAGCCTTTGAGTTGCTCTGGTCCTAAGGGTTTCCCCTCTTCTTTCCACCATTGCTACCTTGTCCTACACCACTGTTGCTTCCTCTACTGTGCACTTGAAAGCTAGGCCTTTGACCTCTTCTTGGTTTACAAATCCTCGGGCTCTTTCTAAAACCTCCTTGTATGTCTTAGGACCGCTGCATTCGAGATCATCCCTAAAGAGAATATCCATGTGCATGCAACTTAGGGCCCTCATAAGGGTGACGTCCTGCGAGATTCCCCCATCGTAGCGTCCTCCTTAGTAAATCTCATGAGCCAATCCTTCAAGGATTTGTTTGACCCTTGAGTTAGGAAGCTAAGCTTCTCCTTTGATGGAGGTAGAGCCCTAACACCTATGAATTGATTCAGAAAGGCTATCTTCAAGTCTTGGATGCATACAATGCTCCTATTTTTTAGGGACTTGAACCACCATCTTGCTGATCCCACTAAAGTTTGGCTGAATTCCGGGCACATGATCTTCTACGGAACTCTGTAAAGCTCCATGTACGACTCATAAATCTAGATATGGTCATTTGGATCCATAAGTCCTTCATATGGTGTCATCTATGTAGGCTTGAGCCTCTCTTGGAGAGGCACCTCTATGATTCCAGGAGTAAAAGGTTTAGAGTACGTAATCTCTTCCCCATGGTAAATGTCCAATTTATCTTCTAGGTCTCCAACATGTCCCATAAGTCGCCAATCTCTCCTGTAGGAAGTCCCAAGGCTTCTTGCAACTACTGATTTACCTGTTGTGCTATCAACTAGGGCGACCTATAGGTTATTCACCAGCTGATCAATGGCTTGAAGGTTGACCATATTGGGGTTATTCCCTAGTGAGACAGCTTGCCTCACCCGTAAGCGATTTCTCAAATCTCCCCTTCGCAATTGATCTCTCAGGTCACCCTTTTTCTGCACGGAGGTTGCTTTTTGCCTAGCTTCACATCTCGATGGGAGATAAGGGAGACCTGTTCTACCTTTGCTAGTTCGGCTGGTCGAATCCTTCATCTTGAGCATGGCCCATTCTACGTCTCTTTTCCCGGCTACCTATGGAATTAGCCCTCATATTACGACCACCCTCAGTCTCTCTGTTTCCCTTAGGGTTAACCTGCTAGGCACCATTATTTTGGTCAATGTCCTGGTTCCCTTGGTTTTCTAGGTCATTACTTGCAGGGTTACCGCCATGGCCTTGGATTTCATCTAGGGCTATCGAGATCTTCTCAAGCAGTTAACTCATTCTCTTTAACCCTTTGTTCCAACAGGGTGGTTTGTGAATGTTGTCGGCCTTTCTTTGATCCTCCAACACCTCCTCCTACATATTGATTATTGCCCTAGGTAATGGAGTTGTTGTTGTCTCTAGTGCGGTTGCTTTGCATGGTCACTATGATGATTGTGAGCAAAGTTTTGGGATATAAGGTTCAATTTTAAAATAATCTGTCCCTCCTTCTAGTGCCAATTATTGATAGTGAAAACCCTCAACAATTATCTTACCAATCTATAGTGGTGTTTATGCAAAAGCAAGGAAATAAAAATAGTGAAGAATAAACAACATAAAATTATAATGGTTAACTTTATAGAGCTATGTCCACTTTCGAGAGATTTTTACTATTTCTTCAAGTGTATCAAATGGTATGGGAGTCAGAAATCCCTTTTTAGCGGTTTTTTGCCCTTATTTGTAGATATAAAATTCCGTATGAATACAATTAATGAAAATAATAAATAGCTTTTAAATAAAATCAAGGATATTCACTTTTTCTGATTCTTATGCATGAAGGGCTCAATTTCCTAATTTGACGAAGATTCTCTTGCCCATGTCGTGACTTAAATCGTTTCCCTAGTTCAATGAACCTAGTCTCTTTGTCATCTTGAGTCCCTATCCCGTTGGGCTTGTGTCGACTTCAATGGGAGTGTTTGAATAACTCGCTTACCTACCGAGACATCTTCTGGACCCTTATTGGGCTTTTCCATGATCTCATCTATGGGCCTTAGCATGCCGAGATCACCCACAACAATTGCTTCATAGCGTGAAGTGACTCTTTGACTTGCTTCATGTTTTTGAGATCGAGACTTTAACAAGTATCCCGTTGCTTAAGAGTCGAGCTTGTTCCAGTGCAAGGGTTTCTTGTTAGGATCGATACCTTAAGGAATAAATACTTTAGTCATATGTATGACATTTTTAGTGACATAAATAATAATGCGAATATTTCATATATTGATAATGATCCTCATATTACTTTCATAACAATGATTGTATATTACTAAATATGTGATCCGTGACGATTAAAACCAATCTTGAAATTGGGCATATATAGAGTTTATATGCAGAAAAGATCTAATTTGGAGATTAATAGTCTAAATTATTTAGCCTGTAGTCTATGTGTAAAGTTAGGTACTTTATACATGATAAGATTGTAATAGGGATCTACATCCAATTGGGGAGGCGGCTTATCTTGGTCATTAAAGTGGATTGACTCCATGGTGGATACATTAGTGTAGTAGACCTAATGGTGGTCATACACTGGACTGGACTTAAAGTTGAATTGATTTAATAATAATTCCATTAATCTTAAATCAAATTTCTTTGGTAATTATTTGTATGTCATCTTAATCCTAAAGTAGATTCATGACAAATCAAGGGTATTGCCGTCAGCAATGATGGCTGTTAGGTGAGAAGAAGAAAGATTCCTCTCCAATCGACACCTCTACAACATCAACCTCCAAAGGGTAGATTCAAGATTTTGAAAAGATTCAAGAAGAAAATGTGTTGTTCTTTAAGTACTTTCAGTGTTGTTTGTTTTAATTTCTTTCAAATATTGTGTCATTTGTTGTAATTTCTCACATACTAATTTGTTCTATTATATTATATGCTTCACTTTTTAAAAACTTCTACTACAATTTACAATTAATTTCTTAAATTTGACATTTAGGGCAATTCCTCATAAAGATTCTTATGCACTAGAGATAGTGCATTTAGTACTGTTACCTCCTGAACTTGTCACAAATTTATAATTTGCCTCTTGAACTTTTAGTTTTGACAAGTTGCCCTCTAAACTTTTGAATATGTAGCAAATCACCTCATATCGGTAGTGATTTTATTTTTTAACAAAAATTGAGATGTAAGTTACACATGTACAGTTGATTATTGACATGAATGGTTATTTTAATATATTTAAACCCAAATTTATTGTGATTGATATCTTTAATTAAGTTTTCATCAAAATAGAAAATTTTGAATTAATTTTTTTAATATAAATTTAGGGTAACATTTATATAAAAAAACCCTTTATACTCTTAATTAATGACCCATGTAAAAATCATACGTCAATTTTAATCGAAAAATTAAAATTGTTATCAATTGAGGTGATTTACAATATATTTGTAAATTTATTGGGCAACTTGCCAGAATTAAAAGTTCATGGGGTAAATTGCAAATAAACGACAAGTTCAGAAGGTAACAATGCCGAATACCCTTAGAGATATTGACTATGCTTATGAAAGTGACAACCCCATTATCGACAAACTTCTTTCATACTAACATGATATATTCCAAATATGAGATGGTATGTTGTTTGGTGCTTGTTTAGCGTTACAATTAACCGATACCGAGTGTAACAGGTTATGAAGTATTGAATTGCCCAACCATCAATCAGAGCCATCCATTTAAGTCTCTATGGCATCTAATTTTTGAAAGGAGGTAGATCGACGATATAAATATGAGAAAATCTAAGAAGTATCCCCCAAGTTTTAGCTAATTTTTACATTTGCCCTTGTGTTTTAATAATCTAAAAAGTATACCTTATGTTTTTAAATTATTTCAAAAATATCCTTAAGTGTTTCCAAGAAGTAAAATATAACCTTTAAATGGTTAAATCGTTAAAAATGACATAAATATCCTTAACGATCAATAGTTAAACACTATTTTAAATATTTTACGGAGAACTTAAATTTAAAGAGAAAAAGTAAAACAAATTCAATAAAATAAACTATTTATTTAAATCTAAAACTTAAGATGTCATATTAGAATATCCCTTTATAGAATTTGTGCCTTTGAAGCGTCTACACATGGTTAGTCGAATTTGAACTTGTTGGACTAGCCAAGTCCTGTATTGGATTCTTCTCTGCAGTAGTCTGAATACTCAAATTCTTTTTTCTTTATTTTATTTACTTTTAAATCTATTTTTTCAGAAATTTCAAACAATTAGAGAGTAATTATTGACATTGTTGTGGTATTTTAAAAATTTTGACCTATTAATGGTTTTTTTTTACTTGTTTAAAGAATAAACGGGATAATTTTTGGATAATTTAAAAACATGAGAAATTCCTTTTATATTATTAAAAACACCAAAAAAATTGTTAGATTTAACTAAAACTCTGGGTTGTTTTGTAAATTTTTTTCCCATATATATATATATAATATATAAAGAATTACTAAAAAAGCTAAACGAAAGGCTAACAAAATAAAAAGCTAGAAGTAACGCATGCTCGGCCGATGCAATCACATTGGATATTGTTGCAACTTTTGTTTGACAGGATTTTCTTAAAGTTTACCCTTTACTTGTTCATTAAAATACAACATTAGTCTTTGTAGATTGAAAATCCACTTCGACGCTCCTTGGCTTGACCTTAGTTTTCAGGAAACAAACAATAATGCCGCAAATGCCCATGGTTTATCACTTATTTACCTTGCCAACCTCGAATAGATTTTTAAGGTAACTCCCTTCTCATCATATGCAGACTTTGAGTGTTGCAAAAACTATGATAACGACAATAAAAATACAAGGGAAGTGAATACAATGGTTGTGAGGAATGAAAAAAAAAAAAGTCACAAAGTGGTTCTTGTTTTCTTCATCATCATTAAACGAACAAGTTTTGCCAAAAAAGTGAAACAAAGGTGAGGATGTGTCGATGGTTTAGATCTGATACTCCTAAAATCAATGATCAAAGCAGCTAATTAAATTCGTCAAGAAATGCATGTAAGGGCTGTTATGACATCTAAATCGGCTTTCAATATATTAGCGTACTTAGTCGTATTTAAGTAGGGCACCCATTAGAAATTGTGTCACCCATACGTGTATATATATATATATATACATATACATATACATATACACACACATATATATGATATATAAACATATATAAAAACAAAAAACCAAGACATCATATTCATATCATCGCTGCCCACTTTCCACCCCCCACCAAACGGCCTCCAAACCAATAAACTTCCAAAAAAGAATAAGACCAGAAAGAGGATTTCGGGGCAAGTCATTTTGGACAAATAATTTTTTTTAATAGTTTTTTGACGTAAAAAAATATGCTTTTTAGGTATCAAAATAGTTTTAATTTTTTTTCTTTTTCCTCTATTGCGGTACATCTCCTCGTTACAGTTATTTTTATCTTTTTTAAAAAAAAATTAAAATAATTTACTTATCTAAAAAAACGTGTTTTTTTTGTTAAAAAAAAATCATTTCCTTAATTAAGAATTTTTTTTTACCCTTTCTTCAAATTCTCCCTTTCCGTGCAACCGTTATTAATAGAAGAGTTTGAGGGCATAAGAGTATTGTTACAGGCCCTCAAATCTCCTTTCCTTAATCCAATCCTCCTCAGTCCCAGCTCACTCACTTCTCTCCGGTAGTAGCAGGCGGCACTGTTTACAAAACACCAACATTTTTTTTTTCCTAACTTCAAAAACCCTTCTCTCACTTTCTCTCTCTTCTCTGTCTCTCTCCAACTATCTGCAATGGATCAGCCGCCATTCCTGCTTCTTCTTTTCTTCCTCTTGTTCTCCGGCGCGGTGTTATCAGCTTCTCCACCAGCTCCATCCCCAACTGCCTCTGATTCCCCACCAAAAAACTCTTCTTCTCCTTCTTCTCCACTTTCTCCATCCCCAACTTCCTCTCATTCCCCACCGAAAAACTCTTCTTCTTCTTCTCCTTCTTCTTCTCCACTCTCTCCATCTGCTTCACCTTCTTCTCCTTCTCCGACGTCGTCGACTCTGGACCCGAAGCAGCTCACGGCTCTCCAGTCCCTCAATATTCCGACCTCCAGAGACCCCTGCACGCAGCCCTCCCTGGTCCGCAACAACATCACCCTCTGCGACAACTCCAAGCCCTTCCGACACCTCCTCTCCCTCAAGCTCACCAACTGCTCCGACGACGTTGCGTTGTCCTTCACCGCCCTCAAGTCTCTCTCCACTCTCCAGTCCCTTCAGTTCCTCAACTGCCCGATCGCTCCCATTCGCTTCCCCGCCGACCTCGCCGCCAATCTCCGATCCTTCACTGCCGTCTCCAGCCTCCGCCGCCTCACCGGCGTCTGGCTCGCCCGCTTCAAGAACCTCACCGATCTCACCATCTCCAACGTCCAGGTCAATGCCAGTGGCCCCTTCGTCATCCTCGGCAACATGAAGAAGCTCAGGTCAGTCTCGATCTCTCACGCCAATCTCACCGGGAGCTTCCCGAGGCACATGAACCCTAACCTCACGCACGTCGATTTCTCCGGGAACCGCCTCAGAGGAAAGATTCCGAGCTCGATTAACCGCCTCGAGAATCTCCAGACTTTGAATCTCTCCAAAAATGCGCTCACCGGCGAGATTCCGTCCACGATCGGCGATCTAATTGCTCTTCGGAACGTCTCGCTCGCTTCGAATTCGCTTTCCGGAGCTCTACCAGAGTCGATGTCGGCGATACCTAATCTGGTCCACGTCGATCTGAGCTCCAACCAGTTGAACGGGACGATCCCGAGGTACTTCACCGGAATGAAGACGCTCAAGTACCTGAACCTAGCGAACAACAATTTCCGTGGAGTAATGCCATTCAACGCCTCGTTCATCAGCAGGTTGGCCGTCTTCAAGGTCGGCGGCAACGATTTCCTCTGCTACAACAGGTCGGTTCTGTCGTCGAAGATGAAGCTAGGGATTGCCCCGTGCGACAAGCACGGGTTTCCGATGTCGCCGCCTCCGGCGAAGGATTCTTCGAACGATGATAGCGGCGATTCCGACTACGACGACACCGACACGGAAGATTCCAGGCCACAAGGATCGCCACCACGGCCCAAACAAGGTTGTTCTTGGTGTCGCCATTGGCTTATCTTCCATTGTTTTCCTCATCATTTTCTTGGTCCTTCTCTCCAAATGCTGTCGCTGAAAATAAGTCAAAATTCAATTATTTCTCTCTTTTTCTCTAATCTGTTTAAATTTTTTAGATTAGATGAAAAAAAAATATATTTGGGTAACGGAAGATAATTCTTTTGATTAATTTATTATATACTCAATGAAGAAAAGTGAAGAAAAACACTTAAATTGTGTGTGTGTGTGTGTGTTTTTTTTTTTTTTTCACTGCTTATTTATCTTTTGCTGATGAAAAGAGCAGTGGGGGTTTCCATTTTTTTCTACCGTGTGGTCAATTTGTTGTATAATTATTAGCAATAGAGGGAAAATGGTTTTATTTTTTTATTACCGTAAATGTGATTTATTTTAAGCTATAATAAGCTTTACTTTATCTAGCCTTGTATTAATTGTCTCTATCATACTAATTACTAATTTGGTCTGTTTCAAGTTTTTCATCTTGTCAAGCTATTGCTTTGCTTAGCCGCTTTTTATGCGAATGTTTGTCATTATTCAATAAAAGCCTAAAATCAGGAAATTAGACATGGTTTACTATTCAATATATATGACCTTGTAAAAATGTTCCCCTTGCCATGAATTTTCCCTATGCTTGATTTTTCTCATATTTGGGAATATGCCATTTACATTAATTTGGTACACTTGTACATTATGCGTGAAACTGGGATGAAATGGTAAACCATGAAGTTTCTTTCAAAATATTTTGTAGCACCTACAATTTGTCTTGTGCTGGCCATTCTCTGCATCCTTATGGAGCTGCATACTGGTTCTTGATCTAGCTATGAGCGTCCAAGACTCATTCTTATTTCTTTTCTTTTTTTTTTAGAATTATGTGGTGGTATATGGGAAAAAAAAATCCACATTATGAACTGTTAGATTTTTATCTTATTGTTAAATATGATGTATTTATGTGGTTTGGGGATGGATTGGAACTCACTTTATGGAATTTTTTTTTTCATATATATCCATATTTAAAAAAATCAATAAGATGCATGATGCATGTTTCTTTGTGGGCGCACACATTGGAAATACATTTATTTGCATCATTATGTTCTTAGAGAGAAAAGGGCAAGAAACAGTTGGCTATGATTGATGATTTGTAAGTGGAGAATTATGATAAATGATTAGTGATCCTTACCATATGGTCCTAGAAGGGAAAACCGAGTTGTCTATTACCCTTGTGTTAAAAACGTGAATTAGTGCCAAAGTCTTATGGAATTTGGAAGAATAATGCCAATGAACTAATCAAATGTGAACACCCTCATTGTGTGTTTGGTGAGATATGTTTCCATGGCTTTTGGTGGCAAGTCCAATTAGTTTGAACCGTTTTCAGCATCTCCCTTGTTTGAAAATTCCTAAAATAAAGAGCACTAACGGCCTTTGACTGGACATTTGTTCATGAACATGACTAGGTTCATGGCTAACATGACTAGGTTTATGGCTTTCTTTATTCTTAACTTCAAGATCTTGTTTCCTTCAAAAGGAAGGATTTGGAAGTCATTACAAACCTGAGACCCTACCATTAATTTTGTGGGTCTACCAAACATGGAATTCCATTTCATCAGAATATTTTTTACCTTGTCTTCAAGTTTTTAAAGGTGTTTAACATAATGGTTAAAATTGTTGGTTAAAACTGTAAATATTGTAGCATGTAAGAGTTATATATTATAACAATTTTTGCTTTTGTTGTAATATATAAAAATTTTACATAATTTTTAAATAAAAAAATTAATTAAAACAAACTAATAACAAATAAGTTGTTACGATTCATAACTAGATTTTATGCCCTCACCATTCAATTAAAAAAAAAAAAAAAAAAACCCTACCACGTCTATGGTTGAAAGATAAAGAAACAAGTCAAGTCTTGATGTTGACTACTGACAATGATCTTACGCTACAAAAATACCTCCGTGGGGGAAGGAAAACTTCAAATATGGTACCATATGTACAACGAAAATCTAGCTGGCGGCGCTTGGAGATGCCGACCATAATCGAGTAAGACTATATTCATGCTTCATGTTTTTCAGCCGTTAAATTAGGCTCAAAATTTTTGTTTCGCCAGCAAAAATTAATCTCTCAAAGGCGGAAGCCATTTATTTCATCATGCAATGACTGATATATTGAGGTGGTACCATCATCATAACAAGTAGAACCATTTTCCCACTCCATTGGTTACTTCTATTTTTTTTTTATAAGCAATACATTGGCCGTTTGAGAGGGTTTATTAAAAGCTATTTTTGACTTTTTAAGTTTAAAAGTTGCTTCTGAAAGTGTTAGATAAATTGTCGAAAGAGCTTTTACTTTCTAGAAATGCTTCCTCTCAAAGTCACAAAATGTAGCTTTTTAAAAAAAACACTTCTAAAATAAACTTGAAACTTATACCAAAGTATTAATAATACATTAAAAGCATAAATATAACATTTTTTGTAACTTTTAAAAATGATTGAAACCATTTTGACTTGTTAAAGTTCTTTAAAGATATGGTTCTAAACACTTATCGAAAAACTACAGCTTTTGCTTCTCAAATCACAAGAAGCTGTGCCAAACGGCCCATTGTCAAATTGGTAAGCTTGACCCTTGCCCCATTGAAGAGAAATGGCCTACCACAAGCACATACGTTTGATGGCCTAGTGTCCTTGTCACATGCCAAACAAATTAAAAGAGAAGCAAAAGATGCAAGTGTTTGGGAACATAAAACCATCACTGACTTGCAAGTTAAAAATTATCATATCAAGTATACCCCAGGAGAACAGCTAAAAGCCTGTTCATACAGGACATAAAACATTGCCTCACATTAAAAGCAATAAATAGCAAGGATGCTTCTTTAGCAAAAATAAAAAATAATAACAATAAAATAAATAAAATTAGAAACAATAAAAATAAAGACGGGTACTTGGTTTACATAATTACATGTTAGCTGATCTAGGTGGTGGTATGATTACCATCTCTCTATGTGTACGTGTGAGCTGGACATGTTCTCTACCTTAGAAACTAATTCTCCAATAGCTTCAGAAAGAGTAAGAATACATCAAAGTGCACAAACATTTATTGACTGTACAAAACCTTCCTAAAATTAATCCGAAGTTACACAAGGATGTCCAAGGTCTTTCAATTCAAACCTGAAGGCTTTTATGTAGACATCAAGGGGACAAAGAGATTAAAAACCAACTTAATGTGTCCCATGTGCCAAACAAAATGGCCCCCAAGTCCATTACAGAACCATGCAATACTTCATGCTATAAAATCAATGCAAGAAATGGCCCATTAATCATACCTATCTGTGCCCTGTGGCAACGTTCCTGCAATAAAAGCAGTTCCATGAGGTTTTTATTAGAGAAGAAACACAGATCATCCAATGTATGGGCAGAACTAAACTAGTGATGAAAACATAAAAGTGGAATTTTAATAAATGGTCTTTTTTATTTTTTAACATCTAATGAAAAAATAAGTGCAAATATGAGATATTTGGGCTTTCTGTCTTGGAAGAATCAATCTACACTCAGAGAGATCCTCCAGAACTTCCCAAGGTGCAAGAGTGGGTCGAACCTTCTTGAGCAGTAAGTTGACGCGATCATGATCTTCAAGTCCTAGACATGGAAAAAGCTTATTAAGGAGGGTATTCAAATAAAGGAAACACATCAGGATGAACAAAGATGTCTTCATTGTGAAGTACAGAGGAAAGCTCTCATTCCAGATCACAGACAAAAGCCGCTTGTTTACAACAATTAACAGCCATGATAAATCATCTATGACTACAGCCTGTAAACATATTTACATGCTACAATAAAAGCTTGGAATATGCAGGACTTTCAGTTAAGATAATATCAGTTGAAGGGCCTTAATCATACCTGTCATCTATGGATCATTTATTGTGAATTGACTAGCTAGGAGATAATGATCCATGTCTAGATAATGAACCCCTTTAAGTACAAAATTCCGTCAGTCCCATTTCACCAGAAACCCCTGCGGGAACAATGGCCATCCTTGAAATGGTGAAAGCGGTTTGAATCTCTCAAGACAATTTCCCTCCTCAATTTTTTGGAAATGAACTTGGCAGTCTCAAGGCAGTCACAGCAAACTCCAAGATTTTTGGTGATCCTTATGGTTTTCCCAGGTGGCAAGCTCAGCATTCCAAAAGCCATAGCTAACTTCTCACTGTGCCCACAAAGAGCCACTTCCTTCTCCATGTCATCTGCATTAATCAAAGCATACTTCATGCAGAGATAGTAACCTTCTTCCTTCATCTTTGCTCTTAACCTCTTCAGTCACGACTCAATCTTTCTTGCTAATGGTTTGAATCATCTCCTACAACAAAGACATTAACTTTGCCCTTGATCTCTATCCAACTACACCCTGGATTCTTCTTTAAAGCTCGCCGACCAATCTTCTCCCTTAACTTTCTCACTTCTTCCCACTTTTCTGCCTCAGCATATATAGCTAGAAGAACATAATAGCCTGTGTTATCAGGCTCTAGTTCAAAAACATGTTCTGCAACTCTCTCTGCTAGTTTTACATCATGGTGGATCCTGCACCCGCATAGTAATGCACCCCAGATCATGGCATCGTTCTAATGAATCTATAAGCCTTTGACAAATTCCCAGTTCGGGAAAGAAGATCGACCATGCATGCATAGTGCTCCAATATGGGCTCAATTTTGCCTTCATTTCTCATAATATTGAAGAATCTCCATCCTTCATCAAGTAGTCAAGAATGACTGCAAGCATAAATAATACAAATGAAGGAAAAAACTTCATCAGGTTCGATTCCCACATGCCTCATCTCATCAAAGGCGGCAATAGCTCAATGTCTGAATCCATGCATCCCATATCCAGCAATCATCACCGTCCACGAGATCAGGTCCTTTAAAGGAATCATACCAAAAAGTACTTGTGCAAGAACTAATAGCCCGCACTTCACATACATGTCAACAAGTGCATTGGCAACATATCGATCTTGAAAGTAGCCATTTCTTATAACATGACCATGGATTTCCCGGCCCTTCGCTAAGGCTCTAGGCTAGCACAAGCTGGAAGGACACAAGCTGCAGTTATGCTGTTGGATTTCGATTCCTGTGGCATCTCAAAAAACAATTTAAGAGCTTCATTGGGAAGATAGTTTTTGGAATAACCTCCAATCATCGTATTCCATGAGATGATGTCCTTTGTGGTCATACGAGAGAAAACCAAATGAGCGTCTTCCATGCTTCCGCATTTGGAATACATATCCATCAAAGCATTACAGACAAACAAATTTGATTCCATTCCATTTTCTCGAATGTAATTGAGGACATCCTTGCCATTATCCAATGAGCCGCTACAAGCACAAGCGTGAAGTGTGCAAGTTACGGTAAGGATATCTGGGCTAACCCTATCTCTCTCCATTTCATAGAATAGTCTTATTGCCTCACTAGAAAGGCCTTCTTGTACAAAACCTGCTATCATCAAAGTCCATGACACTACACTTCTTTCGCCCATCTTTTCAAAAACTCGAACTGCTGCATCCAATTCCCCACATTTCAAGTACATGTCTAGTAGAGTATTACAGAACAAAATTCCCCCATCAAAACAAGATTTTATGGCATAAGCATGAACCGCTCTTCCCAAAAGACAAGTTCCAATGTCTGCACAGGCCACAAGAATATTCACTATCGTAGCCAAATCCACTTTAACTCCCGAACTAAGGATCCATCTAAAAATCCCAACTCCTTTCTCCCCCATTCCATTAGATGAATACCCGCTTATCGTCGAATTCCGCGATATAACATCTCGGTCAGTCAATTCATCAAACATCTTTTGTGCACTTTCCACTCTTCCACTTTTAAAATAGAAAGCCACTAGAGAATTCAGGACCGTATTGTAACACCCAAAACCTAACTTGTACAGGTAGGCATGCACTCTTTCGCCTTCTTTTACGTTCCCTGAGGCCCCAAAACACTTTAAAACACAAGACAATATATGTTAGTTTGCTTGAATACCCAACTCTTGCATCCTCTTAAACAAGCTTACACTTTCCTTAAAATTACGAATCTTTGCGTATTAATTTATCACAAGATTCCAAAAAAAAGTTCTGTCAGTGTAAATATTATCAAAAACCCGTCTAGCTTCCTCCAAATCTTTGCAATTCACATACATAAAAACGAGTTTTTCTCCCAAATATCTATAACTTTTACGCCATGAACACGAATAACTGAGTGAAACCTTTTACCATCTAGTAGAGATTTACGTTGAGGACAGAGCTCCAGGATAGAGCAATAAGTCCTCAACTCGAGCTCGGACTTTTCGGAGCCGCAAAGCAATTCCAGGGCTTTTTTCAAATTGCCCACCTCGCAGAAATAGCTAATTTCGCCATTGTTGTTGTCGAAAATCCGTCTGGTAGTGGTCTGAGTCTTGGCAACCGAAGCCAAGGCTCGGACTAGAGCAAAAGAAGAGCTTGAATTTGAAGATAAAACGTTAGTTCTCGGAGAGGGTATCGAGAAATTAGAACAATTACCAGAGGTTTTCGCAAAGTCTGTCTTATGATCATGGAAATTCGGGGAAGCCCAGAATAAGGTTGACGAGGATTTCGCCACCGTCAACATAGCGCTCTCTCCCTCTCTCTCTCCCCCCCTCTCTCTCTCCTTCTCAGACTATGAACAAATAAGAGCGCGAGAAAGTTTTTAATCAACGGAAAGAAGGAAAAGTACTAATGAACCATCGACATAGGCAAAGAGGAGGAGAAACGTAAGTAAGAGTCAAAACAGTGTTTTTTCGTTTTTGGCATCTGCTGAGCACGTGAGTACACGCTCGCAGGGAACTTGTGCGACTAAACATTTTTTTTTATTATTTTTTATTTGAATAGAAAAAAAGGTGTCTTTGCATCTCATGTTACCAAAATTTTTTTATCTTTAATACTCTGGTAATAAAGAAAAATATCCTTATACGTGGAAATGTCTGTGCCCCAAGTTTAAAGAAATTTTTTTAAAAAAATATTAATATCTGTAAAAATTTTAAAAAAATTATAATAATTACTTGTTTTAAATTGAAATTGCAATATAAGCTGGAGTTACTGCAACCTCGAAAAAATTAATATTTTTATTAATTTATTATGATATTAACCTTTTTTTGATAGTTAAGACAAATATTTCTCTCATCTTTTGAAATTTTCATATAAAATTTAGAAATTTTAAAGTCATAAAACATTTTAGGTGTTAAAAATACTTCTCTCAAATTTTTTGAAAAGTTTTAGTAAATATCAAGGAAATTTTTTTTACACCCAAAGATATTTTAGGACCTTAAAATTATGAAAATTTCAATAAAAATTTCAAAAATATTAGAAAATTTTTGTACATGCACCTAGGTGCTTATATTAAATATATAAATAATTAAGGATCAATTTGGTTCATAGTTTTGAACTTTGAATAAAAATTTGAATAGAAATTTAAATTTTTATGAGAATAAATATTTTAGCATTAGCAAAATGACTTATGGTTCATTTGGTGCACGGCTTTGAAATGGTGTAATTTAAAACTTTATAGTTTGAACTATGAGTTCTAAACTATATGATTTAAACGGTAATTTTGAACTGGCATTTGAAACGTAATGTTTTAAAACAAGAATAAAACATCACATCAAATTTAAAACTAGAACTGATGCTTGAAAAACTATGGTTTATAAAAAAAAATAAAAATGATTTTTACTATAGAAAATTGTTCAAACTGTGTGAACTTAAGGGGAAGTAAAATTTAGATTTTGGGGGTTTTGTGACTTTAAAATCGCTTCTATGGTTTAAATTAGCCTTAATTATTACCCTATCATACGCCTGTATAAATCGTCTTGATGGTTTGAAATACTTTAAATAGATTTGAGCCTACATATTAAATGACCTATTAAAATATAGTTTAAAGTTCAAACCCATATATCAAACACCATATAAATTTTCAAACTCTTATTTTCTTAATAACCGAGTCTTTATTTTGAAAGATTAAATAACTGAGTTCTTAAATTTTCATTTTCTTGACACTTAGAACCCTATTTGAAAATTTTGGACAACAATAAAATGTAGAAATAAGAAAAATATTCAATATTCTAACAAAATATTAACCATGAAGGAGCATATATTACAACATGCTAAGTAATGAGATTCTACAAGTCAGTCAATTTTTCTTGTTTTTCCGTTTAATGAGTTTAAATTTTGGTAACTTTTTGGGATAAAAATAATAATAAATTAAATGATTATAGCTATGTAAAATTAAATTCTTTTTCCTTTTAAAAAAATTAATTTTTTTCCTCGATGATCTTCATGATTTAACCAATGTTAAAAACAACAAGTTTTGGAATTAAACAAGACCTGAAGCACTAGAAAGTAACAGAGTGTTTAGCATAATGGTTAGAACTATAAACACTATAGCATGTGAGGCTTTACACTGTAACAACTTTTTCTTTTTTACTGTAGCATGTGAGAGCTTTACATTGTTCCTAACTAAAAAAGTTAGATAGAACCAACTTTGCCAAATAAGCTAAGAGTTTAGGAACCTCGCAATATCACCTTACTTCAGAATATTTGCAATGCAATGCTAAATTGATATGTCAATGACAAATTTAACATTTGAGTGAAAAAAATCCTCTCTAATACAATGTTATTTTTAATGCTAAATATACTATATGCTAAACTTTGTGATATTTGAATTCTATTAGTTGATATATTGACTTTTTTATTTTAATAATTACGGCATTCTCACTTTTAATTATTTTAATACTTAAAGTTTATAATTACAAATTTCAAGGTGTAAATATTACGACAAAAGATAAATATAACATTTCAAATAACATTATAAATTAAAGCACAAAATAAACTAATATATAAAATATGTTACCTTCACATTTTTGCTGCAAATATAAGATTGTCCTTGAAACTTGATTGGAGATAGCATTAAGTTAGGTTAAGCTATGCTTAAGCCCCCAATTTTAGGAGGACCCAAATTTCCTTTCTTTGGCCTATACTTTAGCTATCTGTCATATATTATTTATTTTTAAATTATTATATTTAAAATAGGGGAATTTCTACTATGGAGACGACACGTTTTCTCTTCTGATGGATCACTCTTTAAAAGCCGCAGATCAAAATTTGATGGTTGAAAAAGTCATGCCTTTTCTTTACTGTCTATTGGGCTTCACATACCCAAACAAACAATCACATGTCAACCTTAAATCCGGTCTTACGAGCGTTTACTTGCTGCCGGGGGTGATGGTAGGGGTGAACGGCGGGCGATTTGATGGTTTTTGGGCGGGTAAGGTGCGGTTTTTTTGATGACGGGTTGGCGATTAACCAACCCGCAAACCGCCCACCACATGGCGGGTGGTTTCGGTTTGGTTTTGGGTGGTTGCGGGCGGGTTGAGGCAGTTTAGACCTATGCTATTGTCCAATGTAATTTTTTGGACCTTTTTTTTAGAAAGTGAAGAACATTTGTAGAAAATATAAAATGATAATAAATAAAGCATTCCCAACAAGTTTGATGCTTAAACACAGTGACCATATTCAAAAGTAAAAATTAAGAAACATAATCATTTACTGGAACAAGAAACATCAGCTACAGATGAAGTGATGAACAAAGTCATGAGTCCATAAAGATTAAAGTCTATTCATTGGGTTCGAAAATAATAGAATGCTACAAATAAAATGATGAACAAAGTCAGGTTTTCTTTTTCTTTTAGGGCTTTCTCTACTAACTTATTTGATTTGAATTTTGATTACTTCACAAAACAAAAGGAGAATTTCCAGTTTTCAATATGTCAAGAGGCAGCCGAGCCAGTGCTTGGAGTGTTGGATTGTTCAATCATCTCTAAAATAAGAACAAATCAAATAAATGATAATTTTTTAAAAAAAAATATACAGGCAGGCGGGTGCGGGTTGAACCCGCCCTCAAAAACTTAAAACCAAACCCGCCCACCGAATATATTGGTGGGCGGGTTCCAGTAGGTTGCTAACGTAAACCCGTTTTTTTCGAGATGGGCGGGCGTGGGCGTGGGTGGTTGGCTGGTGCGGGGCGGTTTTTGTACAGCCCTAGGTGATGGGACAACTTTTGGACTAACCTGCTAGGGAGAGTGCAGGAGACTTGAAAGCTGGACTTCAGCGTGTGTGAAACACGCATGTCACACGATTGGTGGATTCTGACAGGGCTAGATCGTAATGACATGGAAGCTGATATAGGCGGGGTTAGACAAATGCAGTAATGACACGTGTCTAGCCACTGACGAGGCCTGCCGTGGAGAGAGAAAAAAGTGGGGGTTCGGCTCTGAATTGTGTATTTTTTTACACCGTTTTACTCTTTTTTGCACTAGATTTCAATTCTACAAAAAAATAATTAAATCAAAATTCATTATTTTATATACAAAATATTTTTGAAAATTACACAAATATTTTTTAAATTAAAATAGTTTTAAAACACACTAAAAATACATATTTATGTGGTTCTTGTCGAATAGGCTTAAAATAGTTATTTAATATAGAAATGTTTTAATTAAAGGACTTAGTGACAAATAAAAGGTAAGATTATGATATTTAGCCACATAAAATGCACTTTTTATGTGTTCATTAGGGATAACGATCAAGCTAGAGTTTTTTGGCCAAAAAAATAGCAAAATAAATATTTAACGGGATTGAACCACATTTGTATTATTTAATTAAAGATCTCAAACTTTAATTAATTTATTGCAGACTATTTAGATCATCATCTACAAATTTAATCCTCATATATATAACAATTATATTTTAAATCTATACTCATATTAATAATCATGCATGGAATTTTGTTGGTATTTATTAAAATATCCATAATATATACAAACAACCATAAATAAATAAATGTCATTTTATTCAATCAATTAGCAATATGTACAATGTCTATGCTTGTAGGGTACCGATCCTAACATTAACTTGAGTAATGACGATGATATTTAAATCCAAATCTACGTTGGTTTTTATTAATCTCTCCATATGCATAAGGATGATAAACTGATTTTCAAAGAATATTTAGGTGATTGGTTATACGTATTGAGTATTAATATTTTCTTCTCTACTGCAAAGAACCACAACTAAGAACCAACTCTTCCTTGTATTTGGAAAAAAAAAAATTTCCTTGTCTAGAATTCAAAGGAGTTCCATTAACATCCATCACGATGTCGTCATTAAGGAGGCAACAAAAATTATTTTTTTTTGTGAATTGGCAACTTATCTAAACTTTATAAATAACAGTAGATGTAAGGTAATGACTTCAATGCTTCGAGTTTTTAGTTGGAAATCCTCACTTAAATAATTTAAATCACAATGAAAATACATATTTATTGTTGGAGTTTAGTTTTAAAGGTACAAATTTAGAGTGGTCATTGGGATGAAGATGAAAAAAGATTATAAGAATATGGCAGTCGCTTCAAGCCCACTACACCACTACAAATAAATGCCCACTGTGCAATGTGAGAAGGATTGAAGCAACTGCCATATTCTTATAATCTATTTTAGTTTAAAAAAATATTTGTGTAATTTTTATAAATATCTTGTATGTAAAATAATTAATTTTGATTTAATAATTTATCTGTAAAATTGAAACCTAGAGCAAAAATGGAGAAAAACGATATGAAAAATACACAATTTTAGATCAAACCATTCCCATTCTTCATCTTAGCTACTACACTGTTGGACCCAAACCTTACCTCTGACGATAGCGCTGACGTTTACCATGACCCATCAAGGGCTATTGTTTCCTTCTATTGTCATAAAGGCCTTTTCAATATTATGTATCGAAACCAATGTTTACCTAGAGAAGAAACAATGTTAAAATTCAATACTAAAGAAACTTGATCATGGGTAAAGCTAAAGCCAAGGTGGTTTATTTGATCCTTTTTTAGTGTGTTTATGACATGTTATATTATGTGACCAAATCTAGAAAATAGTACTTAAAATATAGATTGACGACATCTAAATCTATTATTGGACCACAAAAATGAAAATCATATCTCCGATCTTGAAAATAGAGAAGAGCCCAAATTTTAAGATGCAATAATAATAATAATAATAATAGTAACAATAATAATAATAATATTATTATTGTTGTTGTTGTTGTTGTTGTTGTTGTTGTTGTTATTATTATTATTATTATTATTATTATTATTATAGAATAATAAAAAAATAAAGAGGAGAATTTTTTTACGTTTCTTCTTCGAGCTTACTTTCCCTTCACATATCTCGAACGCCCCATTGTATATATGTTCTTGAAGTTGTAAAGAGGAGAATTATAATGATAAACCTTAATCGAAATAAGAAAAGATAGAGCTTAAGAACATGAGAGCTTAAGAACATGATAGTAAGGGGAAAAAATCAATCTTTGCTTGTTGTCTGATCTGTAAAAGAGATTGACAGTGGTAGAGGTTAGGATCGATGCCCAAAGAAAAAAAATATTTTAATTGTATTTATGATATTTTTAGTGAAATAAATAAGAATGTGAATATTTTATATATTAATAATGGTCCTCATATTACTTTTATACTAATGATTGTATATCAATAAACATGTGATTCGTAACTATTAGAACCGTATTTTGGAATTGGTTATATATGGAGTTTATATACAAAAAGATTCAATTCGTAGATTAATAGTCTAAATTATATAGTCTATAATCTATGTATAGAGCTGGACACTTTGTACATGATAAGGTCGTAATAGGGATCTATGTCCAATTAGGGAGGCTGTTTATCTTGTTCCTCGGAGAATATTGATTCTATGGTTGACATATTGATGTGGTAGACCTAATGGTGATCACACACTGAACTGGATCTAAAGTTGAATTGATTTAATAATAATTCTGTTTAACTTAAATCAATTCTATTTGATCATTATTTAAGTGTCATCTTAATCTTGAAGTGGATTTATAACTCCATGTTTGTAGCTTGTATTTTTGATATGCCAAAGGCCAAAGTTTCAACGGACAAAGTCTCTATTGTTGGTATGTTGGAGATACAATCTATATTCGATGAAAGCATAGTCTACAGACTCATAGCTCTCTAACAAAGAGTCAATGTTATCCTTTCAAAGGCATTATTCGAGTATGGGAAAATATAACGAGGCCTTGATCATCTAGACACATATGGTAATCAAATGATGTTCTTTTTGTACATGTTATAAAGGGAAAAAATTTTCCAATAGTGTTTGAGATAAAATAATCGAAAGGTAAAATGGAACTTAGTCCTTCATCTGATTATGAATAACCTATATGGGGATACATATAATATGAAAGGTCATGGATAAGACTTATATTTCAGTAGTTTTGTGATACAGTATATTATCAAAAATATAGCTTCGAGTCTATAGTGGAATGACACTGAAGTTAATAATTAAATGGATATTTAATTTGGGATTAATCTATCTATCATTATTGGAGCTTGATAATTTATGTCCATCAGGTCCCAATGCTAGCTCACTAATTTTTTGATGACAGATTGAGCAAATATAGATTACTACGGGTGAGACAGGTACGTGAGTCAGGCCACTGGGCTTGATGGGACGTGTGGGCTACAGTTCAGTTGGACTGCTAGTGGGCGTAGGCCTACTAGGGTAGGGCTAAATATTTGCATTTTTTGAAAGAATTAATTATTTAATTAATTATCTAAATTTACATTTAAATAATTAATTCAAATCCTAGTTACATTTGAATCATGGATAATAGATAATTATTCAAAATTATTTAAATTAGATTAATAATGGAATTCTAATTTAAATGGAAATTGTTTGAATTGTAGTTATCATGGATGATGCAGGGGTGGTGCCAACCCTAGGAATAGAATAGAGAAAATTTATTTCCTATATCTAATAGACTTTTGACTCCTTATACTCATTCCATAAATAAAGATATGGGGTCTTGTTAGACATGTATACCTTAAGGAGTAAAAATGTAATATGTTTTTGGAGACATTTTTATCAATAAAGAGTTTATTTATTCATATACCAAATTGTTGTCCTCTTTACATTCATATTTGTTAGATGTATGATAAGCAAACAAAAGTCTCAGATTGTCAGTCTAAACCTTTAGAATCAGGCATATGATGGACAGATTATGCGAAAGACATGATTCTAAAGGTGACAGTCTAAATTATAAGATCCGCAATCGAGGGAATAAAGTTTGGCACTTTATTCATGTAAAGATTGTTATGTTGTCTATATTCCTAATGGGAGACGGTTTGTCTTGGCCATCGGAGGTGAACTTCACGAATAGAAACATTGGTGATTGTCATAGGTGATGATGCATTGGATCGGGACATAAAGTGTAATTGATTTGGATTAATAATTCTATCTCAGCAAATCAATTCACTTTAGACAATCATATGTGTTGTATCTTAATCTTGATATGAATAATGAGCCCGTTATTTTGACTTATGTCTTTTGATGTACCAAAAGGTGACATCCACATTTTTATGTTGGTACGTATGTCGATACGTTGGAGGCATGACTCTTAATAGCGTAGACTTGTTATTCATAGATATAGAATCCATAGCTCCTTTTTAGAAGTCATTAATATCCTCTTATATGCATTATCCTATAATTGAAAAACTAGAGCGCTTAACCATTTGGATACATAGGTGTAACCGAATGGTATACTATCCTTGGATGGTTAGTTTTCTGATGGTGAGATAATGAAACGTAAGAGAAAAATAATAGGGAAGGTAAGACAAAATTTATCCTTAAGCGATTATGGATAATCCTATAGGGATACAATACATTATGATATATCATAGAGACTTAGCTATTTGGGCTTCGTAATTCTATATAGTTTAATAGTGCAGCTCTAAGCTTTTAGTGGAGTAGCGTTAGAATTGATAATTATGAAATCTATATCTAGGATATTGGGTTTCATAATTATCGAGAGCTTGAACTATATAGGTCCATCAGGTCCCTTTTGCTAGCTCATAATAAATCTTATAACGATACGACGTGCTTTTCTAATAAATTGGTGATTTATGTCAAATTATCAGATTGACTAAAATTTGATAGGATCAGATAATTCATGTGTGTTTATCAGTTGAATTAATTTTGTGAAAAATTAATTCAAGATAAACTTGTTGAATCATCGAGATCAGATAATTCATGTGTGTTTATCGGTTGGATTAATTTTGAATAAATTAATTCAAGATAAACTTGTTGAATTATCAGAAATATTTATTATCCCAAAGATTATCTAGATATGACTGTTTTAATCAGATAACTTCTCTATTGGGTTATTTAAATTAAAACTGAGGCTTTATCCTAAGAATCTCAGTAGGAAATAAAGATTTACAAGAATCAAAAATCATAAGTTCAGCAAGCTGGTCTTCAGGTTCGGCCTGCCGATGGAGTAAGTTCGATAGGCCAATCTGCTAGTTCGGTCTGCCAACCGAACGATTTATGATCACGCATTTTTAGACGTGAATTTTATTAGATATTGACCCTGATTTGATCCTATTTTGAATTTTTGAGGCCTTATCTGATAAGGACTAACTCCTAGGCCCAATCTCTACAAATAGGGGAGTGAGATCAGTGTTATTTAGATCAGTTGAGAAATCTAGAGTGAGTACTCTACTAGTAAGATTCTAAGACTCCCCAAAAAGCTATTGTTCACAAATCACAAACAGTAGTTTTGGGTATTTCTCAATTGGTTAGAAGGAAAGTCGCCTAGTGGAAGAGCAGTATGAGTGTGCCCACACACACACCGATTGTGGATAGAGAATAGCAAAGAATGCCAGTTGGTTGAGGTCCTTCTGGAACGCACTTCTCTTCATTAATTTTAGGAGTTCTTCAACATACAAGGTTAGTAAGATCTGGTTAATTTATGCATATAGTGTGTCAAACTTATGTTTTGAAAAATACTCTGATTAATTTTTTTTTTTAAATTTCGCAGCGTACTACTTTTCCAACAATTAGTATCAGAGCCATGGTTTTTACATAAATTTGTAAGTTTGTGATCATGCTATATGAATAAATTATGTGATCTTGATCTCTCATATGCTTGAATTTATTTTTTTTAGAGAGTTGGCACTCTAGGGTTTCTATATATTTATATGTTGTCATGGAATATATGGTGAATGTTTATTAATTAATTATGATTGATTAAATTATTATTTAATTATCAATCAACTAATTAATGCCGGTTATAGTTTCTTAGAGGTTAGAATGTGTATCGAGGTTTTTCATGTAAATTAAATGGCGGACTATTATCTCTGTCTAGGAATTATTATTTAATTTTAAATTTGTAAGAATTTTGTAATTAAATAATTATTCGGAGAAGATGGATCTAGAAGATGGATGATAGCGTTCCATAGGTATTTCTTGAGTTTCTAATTTTATGTTTTTAAATTGTTGAATATAAAATTGATAAATTGAATTAAAAAAAAACTATATTTTCTTAAAAAAAAACTATGTTTTTAAAAACTATATTTCTAATTTTATGTTTTAAAATTGTTGAATATAAAATTGATAAATTGAATTAAAAAAAACTATATTTTCTTTAAAAAAAAAGTAATTTCTGCTCGGTGGCATACCGAACCTTTAAGTTCGGTAGGCCCATGGTCGCAGACCAACAGGCCGAACCTTTGGGATCAATAGGCCGTCGGTAGGGCAGAATTCTGACGGTTCTAGCGGCAGGCTAAACTTTCAAGGGCAGTAAAGTTTGGCAGGCCGATTTGTCATGACCAGCAGGCTGAACTGTGAGGTTCGACAGGCCGGAGGGTCATGACTGGCAGGTCGATCATACAGATTGGCATGCCGATAAAGAGCTGTAAATTTTTTTAAAAAGGTGCGTTTTGGTGCAGTTTTGATTTTATTTTTGGGACAATTATGAGAAATATTAAATTTAGATGTGACCGAAAATATGGAGTTTTTGATCTATGCGGGATTGAAGACTTGAAGATGGAAGTTACATGAAAAATGATACAATTTGAAGATTCAAGGATGAAGAATCGATAATATGTTTCGATTATTCTCTTGTAATCTTTGTTTTCTTTTCTTTAGGGTGGAACCATAATATTACGGTTATTTATTATTATTTTGCTTGTGGTTTTGCATGATTGCTTTGCTTGTCTGCATTATAATATGATTTGCCATGTATATTGATAACATGTCATATAGAATAATTAAAAATTGTTCATGCATGTTTATAAAATAAAACCTTGATTTCAAAAGATTGAGTGAAAGAAGGTTTTCGAAGAGAGGACCCACGGCCTCTATCGTTGGTTCATAGGTAGCACATAGTGGTTTCGACCCCTAGGAAGGGACTTCATCATGTACCGGGTTGGATTTTCGAGAGGATAAGGTATTTTAGCATAAATCATGATTTATGGTTGCACAACCCTAGGTGGTGATTGTAAATCATGGATAAAATATTGAAAAGATAGTTATATACTCGTGTTAATTTTATTATTAACCTCTCCTAGGAGCTCTGTTAATAAAATTAATAGCTAAAGAAATGATTACTAATATATGCTGGATCATACAAGTCCTGGATGACATATATTAATTAGGAGGGGATCCGTATTCCTAATTGAATTTGGCAAGTCTCCCCTAGGCGGCTTGTTGAATTCTGAGTTGGGAATTATCGTTGTAAGGTTGTGATATTTTCAAGGTTTTGACACATAAACACATTTGTATATTTTACATAATTGTGTTATCTTACTAAACTATTATTGTATGTTTGCTTATGTTTGGTATACAATTCTTTATTGTAGATTAAAAATGTCTAAAAACACTTTATCTTTGATACTTGACAAAAACCAATTAACTGGTGAGAACTATAATGATTGGAAACGGAACCTAAACATCACCTTGTCCTATGAGAAACTAAAATTTGTGCTGACGACACCTTGTCCTCTTGAGCCTACAGGAGATTCCACCAATAATCAAATCCAAGCATATGATCGTTGGAAAGATGCTAATGATCAGGCCACTGCTATGTTATGGCTAGCATGAATAACGTGCTGCAGGTTCAACATGAAGATTATGAGAATATTATGAGACTGCTAAGCAAATCTTGGATAATCTGGAAGACATGTTTGGAGGCCAGCCCCTAACAAAGTGGCAAAGGGCGCTTTGAAAACTCTTGAACTGCAAACAGAGACTAGGGATATCTATAAAGGAGTATATGATGTTAGTCATGGGTTACCTCGCTGAGGCTTAAACCAATGGAGCTGACATTGATGCTGAAACTTAGATGACTATGGTCTTTGAGACTCTATCTAAGGAATTTATCCCGTTTAGAGCTACATTTAATATAAGCAATAGGCGGGATATGACCTTGACTGAGTTGATGAAACAGTTACAGGAGTTCAAACTTCTAATCAGGGAGTCTCCTGCTGGTGGCAAGGCTAACTTGGCGGCTGCGTCTGGTTCCAATCCCAACCGAGAGAATGGAAAGAAGCAACGGGCTAAGAACGGGAAGTCTTTTATTCCTGCAAACAGCAAGAACAAGAAGAAGAAAAAGAAGAACCTAAAGAAGCTCAAGTGCTTTTTCTGTGGGAAGGTCCAGCACATAAAGAAAAATTACAAAGACTTCCTTTCCCGAGGAGGTAGGTGTGATCTTCTGGTTTTAGAAACTTGTTTGGTTGAGGAATCCAGTGACACTTGGGTTATGGATTCTGGAGCAACTAATCATGTTTGTGTTTCTTTGTAGGGTTCAAAGAAATGAGAAGTCTGTTTCGTAAATACTTCACGCTTTAGATAGGGGATGGATCTTTGGTCTTAGCTGAAGTAGTGGAAGACATCCATCTATAATTTGATAATTATAGGAATTTAATTTTGCGAGATTGTTTTTATGTTCCTAAACTTAAAAGAAATTTAATTTATGTTGCTTGTTTATTTAAAGACTTCTATTTGGTTTCTTTTAATAATAAAGTGGAGATTTGTTTTATCAAACCTAAGATAGACTTATTGCTTAATGCTGAGATTAGTAATAATTACTCTAAAAGACTTAAAACTTCTCACTCTAATAAGACTTCACAAAAGCGAAACTTATGACAAGTTCAGGGAGTTTCGGGCTGAAGTGGAAAAGCAATTGGGTAGTGTAACACCCCAAATTTTTAACTAGTGACCTAGTTGAAATTATATGAATAGATTTTTTTTTTGTTTTTACCATTTATGCATTGATTTCCTCATGTGCATGCTATGAATCATGTTATTGTGAGAGTAAGTTTCTAATATTGCCGTGTATACATAATGGAAGGAATTATATGTTAATGAATAGAATATACACCCATGCATTAGTTGCTCATACACTATAATATCTTTATAGGTTATATAATATATGATATACAAGTAACTTTTATATTGGATATTATGAGTTTGCTATCCTATAATTGTATGTGTATGTATGGTTTTCCGTTTAAAGAAAGAGCATGTTCAGAGTTGAGTGATATTAGTTTATTACCACCAACAATATTTAATCTTTGTTTATTTATTCTCCACCATGATGTCTTTCGAGTAAGTGCATACCTAGTGCAATGTATATTGTGTTATAAAATATTAATGTATTATGTATTGATATAGGTAGTGAACATTAAGTTTTGTCGTGTATGCTAATTGTTTAGTGAGGTATGATATATATTGTATATTATTATTATTAAATCTACATGATGCTATCAAGGAAAGTGTGGTAGTCAACCGTGCAAATGATAAGTTGTCTTATTTTATGTTAAAGGATGTATGGACATATTTTATCTCTGTTCTTATTTCTATGTGGGGAATAGTTGACTTTTTTATGATAATTGAAATTCATGATAAGTTTCCTATTTTTGACAATTAAAATCTGGGCAAGTGAAGCATTTTTTGGAATCCTAAATTATCTTCAATCTTTTTATTTTTTATTTTTTATGATTGATTAGTTGACTTATTTGGAATCTTATACATGGTAGGTCAAAGTAATATTATTATGTTCCCCATTGAATCATTGACTTCCTCTAATTTCTCTCTATCTTTCACGGATACACTGCATCATGCCATAATATTTGTAATATATTAATTATTATTTTCTTATCCCAACATTTCTTTATTTTCCCACCCGAATTGCTCTCACAAATCCTCTTAATCTTTACGAATTCTTTGCTTCTTTTCCTTCTTTATTTTGCTGCTAAAAGTAAAAGAAGAATTAAATTCAAACCCAAATCAATGGGTTCTTTCCTTCTCGTCATATGAGCATAAGCTCACATATATATATATATATATATATATATGTATATGTATGTATATGTATATATGTATATGTATGTATATGTATATATGTATATGTATGTATGGAGAGTGAGAAAGCGAAAATAGACGAGAGAATGAAAAGATGGAGAAAGAAAGAAAGATATGGCTGGTCGATCATGAGAGACTTAGAAAAGAGAGAGTTGGATCGTGAGAAATGTATGGAAAGAATCAAAGCAGAGAGATTAAGGAAACATAGCATGAAAGGAGACATATCCACTCCATTGCGAGCCCAGACCACACCAATGACCTCCTCGCAGCAGCCCCATGTCGTGAGCCCAAACCCTGGCTTGCGATCTCCTCCATCTTGAGCTAATGCGATCTCCTCCATCGTGAGCTCCTCTGTCAAAGATCGAGACCGTGAGTTATGGTGGGTTTTTTTTTTTCCAGAGTTATGTCTTGTTTATTCTGTTTTGAGGGAGAAACACATAGGAGGGGGAATCTTGGGGCGTAGAAATGTGGGCAGTTTGATGGGGAGATTTAGGAACTGGGTGGTCGGTGGCGGCCAGAGGCCAGTGATGCGTAGAGGCCATAACGGCAAGAGAGTAAGAAAAACGACGAATTTTTTTTAGCCCGGTTTGATTCGAGATCTATTTGAATTATTTTGGCTCAAATTTTTAGAATTATGGTTCATTTTAAATTTTTGATACTTGGATATCTCTACCATAGTAAAATCTAAAATTTTCTCTTCTATATTTAAGGAAAAAAAATCATAACTTCTTCATTTGTTATCCAATTAAGATAATTCTTTTTTTGTTGTGTTTCTAGTAAAGTAAGGAATAAATTAAGATCCATATTGTATATTTTTAGAATCATTAATATTAAGATTTTATTAAATTTGTTGATAAATCAAAAACTATTTTCACTACCTTTCTAAACACAATTTCAATCTTATTCCATACTTAAATTAAAACTTAAATGCACATCCAAACGTCAATTCAAATAACAATACAAATCACTAACTCAAATCCTAATTCAAATCACACTAACTCAAATCAAATCATTAATTTAAATCTATTTACCAAACGGACCTTTTATTTTTAATTTATTCAGCAAGAAAACCTTAAGTAGGTTTTTTTAAGACCTTGGCTATCAAGGCCAGGTGGCGGTTTTTGATTGGCTGTCATAAGTCATATCAAGCAATATTAATTTTCTTTTTGTTTTTCAGATTACATTTATTAAAAAATCCCTCAAGTATTTAAAATGTGTGGGTCTCGAGATAGGGATTTTAACGTCCGTTAGTTAGTTTATTCTTTTTGCACTTAAATTGAAAGGTTATAACCTATTTAACTAAAAAAAAAAAGTTAAAAACACAATCATACTTTCTTAAAAAGGTTGAGGACCTCCTGAGCACTTAACTTTAAATTTAAATTTGCTCAAACTATTATTTGAGAACTCCATTTGAAACGAACACATGAAACCACATTTATTGGAACAATGATAGCATTGGCTGCGGGGTGAGTTCACGCCCTTTGGGTGGTGCTCAAATACATGTATAAATCCTTGTCGGTTAAATGTTTCTGAATGTGTTTGAAAAATCAGTTAAAATTTTAAAAAAAATTATAGTATATGAAAGTTTTATATTATAGTAAATTTTTATTTTTTACTATAATATATGAGAATTTTATACTATCACAAACAACTTGAACTTTATTTTTTTAACATGCTTGGCCAAACGAAGCCTCTGTATACCCAATTTAAGATACTGTTAAAAAGAAAAGAGCCCTTTCTCCTGTGGGTGTTTTCACCAATAATACGTTTTCCACACGTTATCTAATCCTCAGATATGGTCATGACCATCTTTTTCTATAAATTTGATGGCTTTATAAATAAAACGGCGTCTAATGGAGAAATCTCCATCCTTATCCCAGTCACTACAGTGCCCCCAAGTCAAGGGATTTACTATGCAATATTACTTCAAATCTGGGGACTGTCAAAGACTGAAGTTGTAATATCCGCAAAATGAATGGTCAATTTTGGAAATAACTAGAATATCAGATCGTCTTTTGTAATTCCGCAGAAAAAGGTGAGGTGTATATACATGACAGGCTGAGAAAGTAGGAGGATGACTTGGGTGAATTTGATCCACTTGCATATTCCAGAATCGAATCTCATGCTTTTATGGCAAAAATGTTTGCGTATTTGTGGTCACAAACTACTCGGAAAAAAAAAAAAATGGGTGTAGTTGCTGTACAGACACATTCTGTTCTTCGCTTTCCCAGTTTCTCCTCCTTTAGTAACCAGCCCAAGCTAGGGAGCTTGAAGGCCAGTTTCTGTCCGAGAGGTTTGTGGATTTCTTTAACTTGAAAGTTTCATTACTTCCATGAAAGATCTCTTCCTTGAATTCTGCATTTGCTCTATTGGAATCAACGAAGTTTGTTTATCTGCATGAATTTTACTCTTCTAATTACGTCTGACTTGAGCTGTAAACGCGTTTCCCACCCGAGCATCTCTTAGACATTTCCTATTTTGCATTTGGGTGCTGATCTTTCTTTCTTTTTTTTTTTATGGGTAATTAATTAGTCCAAGAACCATTTTGCTTCTCCTCCAATAATGTGATTGAGGTTTCTTACAGAACCCTTTTGCTTTCTTGCTTGAAATCTCTTACAGCAGGTTAAACTGTTAAACATTTGGAATGAAACTGATTCCAAGTGGGTCTCTCCCAGTCTGATATAAAATTCTTTCTTCAGGATTCATGGTTGACCCACAAACTAGGGATAAGGTTAAACGCCCCATAATGAAGTCCAAGGTGCATTTGTAATGATGTCACAACAAAATTTGGGTTATATAGTTGTTGGGTTAATCATGTGCATCTTAAATCCAACTTCAGTATTAAAAAGGTCCAATTATATCTCTAGTAGCATGAGCATGCCTTCGCTTTATTTTAAGTTCTTTCACACGATAAGTTATAACCTTATAATAGCCAAAAAATTAGAACTCCTGCCACTCCCTTTGTCTTTAGCTTGTTTTGAAGAAGTATAAAGCAACATTATTTTCTTTGTTTGGCCTCAAGAAAGTATATTGTTGCTAGCCCTTATAACTTTGTTAACTACAGACTCGGGTCACTTTTATGCAGCTTCTTAAATTTGGCTGAGATTGCAGATGTGCTTTCATCCTTCAAGAGGAAGGACCTTCGCTTAACCGTTTCGTGCATAGGATCTGATGGGGACAGAAAAGGCCGACAACCTCCACGGAGAAGCTCTACCTCAGGGAGGAAAACAAAGAAGGAAACGATTGAGACATCACCTGCTGGTAAAAAACCCAACTCACCTAACCAGGAGGAGATAATCGCTCTGTTTAGACGGATACAATCATCAATCTCGAAAGAAAAGCCTGTAACTGACAAGAAGATCAATGCAGAGGCTTCTGAAGAGAAGTCCTCTGCCGAATCAATTCTGAAAGTTCTCCGCAGATCAGGGAGGCAAGGTAAGAAGAAAAGCGAATGAAGTCAGACGTCATTTAAAGCATTTTTCCACTGTTTATACGTAAAGAATACTTGAACCCATTTTAAAAAGGTTTCTCTAATTTTGGCAGGAAAAACTAGCAACGAACAAGGGAAGAAGATATCAGCGAGGAAAAGTGTCGTACCAAAGAAAGACATAGGAGTAGAGGGTAATACACTACCAGTTACAGGTTCAGAGTTAACTCGGCCGCCGTCAAATTTTGTTAAAAGGTCCCCCATCCCATCCGTAACAGTCCCAAGAAGGATATCGCTTGGGCCGAACAATAAACAATCTTCTGCAGCTGAGAAAGAGGGGCTAGATGTGCCAAAAGTAGAGGAGATGAAACTTGCTGAACTCAAAGAACTGGCAAAATCTCGAGGAATTAAAGGTTACTCCAGAATGAAGAAGAGAGAGCTAGTGACTTTGCTAAGATCTTAAGTAAATGAAACATCTGACTCTGTCAATTGAACGAACTCCCAAGAAACAACGCCCATCAGATATTGCATATAGGGTTCATACTCAGTTTCATTCCTTTTTATATTCATATCAGCTAGTTCATTTTGTTCATTTAATTGAATCTTTGTAGACAACTAGCAGAAAACTTATCGGTTTCCATCTAAATTCTGAATTCCAAAAGTAGTTGCCTGTTATTATTCTCACCACTAACCACTTTCTATCCACATTGAATTTCCTTTTCCCCCTTTCTCTGTTTGACTGTGTACAAAAGTATAAATGCCATCTAGAAGTGAGGGAGACAGAAGTTAAGAGCATGAAAAATTAGAAACTAATTCATTACCCAAGCACGACAGCGGTAAATTGATTATCAAGGTCACTAAAGATACGACTTAAGCTTGAATTTAAAACGAGAAAAACAAAACAGTCAAAATACTGCTTTCATGTAAGGAAATCACCAAGGATCAAAACACACAATAAAATAGACTGTCAAAAGAGAAACTTAAACATCTCTTTCAAGAAAAACTTGACCCTGAAACACGAAAGAGGGAAAGTAACGGATCACAAAAACTAGGAAAAAACTATCCAAAATTGTAGAGGATCTAAGCTCCAATATTCTGGGACTTGTTCAGAATTACTCCTTCATACTTGACCTGGAACCACTTCATTGCATCCTCCTTTGTAACTCTGTGTTGAATCCCAACGCGTGACTTGCATCGGCGACGACGACCCACGCGGTAGCCTGGGCGTTCTAGAACAACATAAAAGTCCATTCCGTAGATACCGGTCGAAGGGTCATACCTGATACAAAGCAGGCAACACAACAAATCAGCTACTTAATATAGCATGAACTTAATTTTTTGATTTAAAAAAAAAAAAGAATTTTTCCATGTCAACGGCATAATAAACTTGTAAAACCAACTGGGTTGTCCTGGAAATAAGGCACCAAAATTGGGCACAAGAAGAACTTGAATTTGCATTTTTCCAGTTTAAAAATCACAAAGAAAACTTTCAACAATCACTTATTACGACCTAATTCACGCCTCAATTCTAAGTTATCCGATGCACTTGACTCCTATGAAGATCAATGTTAGCAAACAAAACAATTAATGAACTCGTATCCATTCAATTCCACAGTTCAAACCTTTATCCGCATAAGCATTGACAGTAAATTCCAATCAAGAATAAGCATTTTAACCAACAAAACTAATTGTTTTACAGTCAATGAAAACAAGCACAGTTAGGGTTTTAATTTCTTTTACAAAAAAGAACAAAGCACTTACTTTATTCCGAGATCAATGTGCTCCTGAATACCGAATCCGAAGCAACCAGTGTCACTGAAATTCCTTCTCAAGAGCTCGTATTCCTTCACCTTCAAGCCACTCTCGAGGAGTTGCATCGCCTTCTCGCCTCTCACCGTCACGTAGCAGGCGATCTTTTCGTTACGCCTGATCCCAAATGAACGAACGGTGTACCGAGCCTTCGAGAATACCGGACTTTGGCCGCTCAGTTGCTCCAAAACCTAGATCAGAAAAATTAAAAAAAAAAAAAAGAGTCAAGTTTCCATGCGCTAAACAACAGAAGAATTCACTTTCTCGAGAAACAAACAGCGAAGACCTTGGCCGCTCTGGTAAGACGATCGCCGCTTTCTCCGACGGAGATGTTGAGGACGAGCTTCTGGACTTTGATTTCCCTCATCGGGTTCGCCAGCTTCTTCTCTGAAGCCTGGATTGCAATTTTTTTTAACACAAAATCAGAAACTCAACCAAATCCATGATTGAGATTTAAAATTCACAGGATAACAAGAAAAAGATATTATTAGAAATCAAGCGAAGAAGAAGGAGAGAGAGAGATCAGTACCATTGCTGTACTTCTGAGAAATGGAAAGCAGAGCAAGAGAAGCAGAGAAAGACAGAGGAAAGAGAATCCTGAGAATGCCAGAATACTGGCGCTAGGGCTTTATTATGCCATTTTCTATGATGTGACAATATTGACCCCCGACAGGCGCCAGGGCTTTAGTCTGCCAGTCTCTATGACATGACAATATTGACCCTCTGATTCTGAGTAATTAACTTCTTTGTTTGTTTGTTTGTTTTTTTTTTTTTTTTTTTAAAGAGCTCGTGTGAGAAAACGGACAAAAAAATTTCCGTTGCCGGGACTCGAACCCGGGTCTTTCGGGTGAGAGCCGAATATCCTAACCAGCTAGACTACAACGGAATGTTGGAGTGTGTAATACAATAACACCTTATAATCTGCATCAGCCGAGGGATAATTTTCCTTAGAAAAAACAAAGTGAAAAGTAACTAAAATATTTAAAAAGCATGGTTAAAACCAATAATTAAAACTAATTTTAGTTAAAAGTATTATAACATTTAAGAACTTTATAATGTAGTAATTTTTTACTTTTTATTGTAACGTATGAGAGCTTTTTGTCATTTGTTGGTTAAAATTAATTGATTACAGTCAAACATCCTAAACGTCTGTTTGGAAAATCATTAGAACTTATATTGGTTATAATAAAAAAAATGACTATGAATCACAATTTATAGTTTAAACTTGTATTTAATAAGTTTGTTAAAATATTAGTTTCATGTGGTTTGAACTAAGAAAATGAGTTTAAAAAATATATAGTTTGAATCGTATATAACAATAATTTTGGTTTGAACTAAAAAAAAAAAGGTAGAAAATGACTCCTCTTAAACAGGCACTTATAAGATATTTAGAAAGTATATTAAAACCGAAATTTTTAAACTAAAAACTATATCATATAAAAGTTTTATATTATAACATTATTTTTTTATCCTTAATATTTAAAAATTTTACCTTATAACAATTAAAATTTTGGTCTAATTTCACGTTTTCATGAACATGTGAATTAATAGAATCGGTACTCGATTTGTATTTTCTTATTTTTTATTCTAAAAATATGCCACATGCTTTGGGAATATAGAAGGTACTATTAGTTGTAATGAATTTCACAATTATTATTTGTCACAAGCTTTTGATATTCTATATATATGATTGTAATATAACTTGTATGGTGATTACAGGTCTGTCTTTAATAGTTAAAAAAAATACAAATCTATTTATCTTCAGTATATATATATCTTATTTTTTATTCTAAAAATATGCCGCATGCTTTGGGAATATAGAAGGTACTATTAGTTGTAATGAATTTCACAATTATTATTTGTCACAAGCTTTTGAGAAACGGAGATATTCTATATATATGATTGTGATATAACTTGTATGGTGATTACAGGTCTGTCTTTAATAGTTAAAAAAATACACATCTATTTATCTTCAGAGTATATATATATATATATATATATATATATATAAATAAAGTGAGAATAAATTTCATATTGTGTTGTTAAAACGCTCAAAAATTCAAAATATTTCATTATTTTTTTACGAAATGTTTTTCTTTTAATTTTTTAGCTAAATTGTTTTTTCTTTGTTTTTTGAAACATTCTTTTACCTTTAACCACCCAAAACCTTTTTTTCTCCAAAAAAAAAAAACAGTTTTTTCATTTTAGTTTCAAGATTTTTTTTAATTATTTTTTTTGTTCTTTTTTTTTTTTCTTTGACATGCTAAGTATACTTGTGTGGAGCGCTTGCTTTTTTAACTATCATATATACATATAAGTTCTAAACTTTCTTTTGATACACTCTCATGTACTTGCCAAATGTCGGCTTTTATTTTTTGCTCTTTTTTCTTTTACTTATCATTATAATAATTATTACTAATATTATTTTACTTTTTTCTTTTCTTGTTTGTTCTTTTTTTCTTTGTTTTTTAGTTTTTGCTAGATGCTCCTCCATGATCAAGTTGTTGCAAATTTGCAATGTACTTTTTCCCCCTAATTTCTTCTCTATTAAACAATTACTTTCCTTTCATCATTTCATTTTAGCAAATAAAATATTAGTGTTAATTGGGTATTAACAACCAAATAAGACTTCTCTTGCTAAATAAACTAAAAAAAAAAGATAATCAGAACTTTACAACAGAATAAAACTTACAAAATTATATTCATGTGCATAACACGTGACATACAACTAGTAAAAGAGCATAAATGATAATACACACGAGTAAACTATGAAGTCTTTTTTGATAAGACAATGGTAAACGATGAAATGTTCCGCTATATATATATATATATATTCCTTTCTATTTTTCTTTTCTGTTCCCAATCCGGTTTAGAGCCTGCTTAGAATGGCTTAAAAGAAGAAGTTATTTTGACTTATTTACTTTAAAAACTATTTTTTTGACATGTTTAGAAGGGCCTTAAAAAGTAATTTTAGCTTTGATAAGTACCTTTAAAAGAAGCTAACCATTTGGTATTTACGAGAAAATTGCTTTTGAAAAGCTTTTTTTTTTTGTTTATATATATATATATATGTTTTTGACCTTATATTTAAAAATAACAAATTAAGAATTCTACCTATGCTTTTGAATTATATAACTATTTATACCAATAATAACTTTTGACTTAATTAACCAAATAGATTCAAAAGCCTTTCTAAAATCAAAAAATACTTTGGGTTAATTACATAACTATATTTTCTAATTTTAACTATTTCTTAATTTATCTCTTTATTTTTAGAAACTATAAAGGTATCTTTTGAATTTAAAAGACTTGTTTCAATTTTATTTTGCACAGATTTTTGGAAAAAAAAATGAAGATAAAACAAACATACCCTTAATTAGAACGAGTTTATTTTTAAAATACATTTTTCTTCTTGAGACAATTTTTAAAAAATATTTTAACACTTAAAAATTCATAAAACTTGAGAACTTTTTCATAAAATTCAATATTTTGTTTTAGGAGTTTCTATGTTTTTATTTCCATAAGATATTTTTCATAACTGTTTAAAGGTAATTATGTCATTTCACCAATTTTTTCTATTTAGAGGGATGAAATTGAAACAAGTTTATTAAATTTAGAATATAACTTTGTAGTTTTTAAAAATAGAGGAACAAATTGAGAAATAGTTGAAATTAAAAGGTATAATTATGTAGTTAATCTAAAATACTTTTCCATGAATAATCCAAACACTAACTAAAAACCCATAACATATACTTTGCTTATTCTCCTGCTTAAAATAAAAGCACAAGCTATCCCAAACAGCCAATTGTAAACTTCCCACAAGTGGAAAAGCTATTAGTTTTTAGTTATCCATTCCAAATAAATTAAAATAAGGGGATGGCTAGGGTTTTTTTTTTTAATGTAAAATGAGATGTTATTTGATAGTTATCTTATATACCATACACTCACTCGCTAATTAGGACTTTTTTGGTTCGGAATTTGAATTAAGATCTTATCAATTGGATTAACGCATGAGGATTGGTTTAGACCGACAAATTTCCAGTTTGGTTAATCCCATGGTTTAGAAATGAGCCAGTATTTTTCATACCCTAACCAATTCTCTTCGATTTTTTCCCCTTTAGTTCCAACATCAGGTGCCAAGGTATATTTTCAAAATTTTATCTCTATTAATTGCAAGTGTTGTGCTAATATTTTGTGTTCAATTTGTCGTTTTTCTTCCAAAATACATGTTTCAAATTGTTCAAAAAATGATGTCCCTTACTTCTCAAGAAAAGAATGAGTACTGGATACTTGACTTCCTAATAATATAGATCTGTGATTGATGTCAGTTTTTTTTTTTTTTTTTTTTTTTTTTTTAAAGGACTCAATACATTAAAAAACAGCTCACACACCAAGTCTCAATTGGCAAATATCAATTAGTTGATTGTTCAGCATTTATTTCATCACAAGTTACCCCTATTCCAGCATATCCTAGCTCCAAAATCAAGCTGTGTGAAACAAAAATTGTCCTTCCTTTACAATAAATAATTCAATTAATCAGCTAGTAAAAAAGGATCATTGGATTTTCAACCTGTCACAATTGGAAATACAATCCAGCAAACTAAAAGGCCTAATTCCAAATTTTCATTTTTATGAGTCAAACTTGGTAGTAATGTGTAATAAGTGTGTGTGGTGTGTTTTTTTTTTTTTTTTTTTTTTTGGAGAATGTCACGTGTGTTTCTTGAACTTTACCAAAAGGAATAAACTGCACACACATATATATTTTAAAAAAATCACATGTACAATAAAGTCTCACGGACAAAGATGAATTGACAAGAATGGCTAAAAGGGAACGAGAACAACATAAAGAGTTGGAAAGGGCGATGTGAGAAACAAAGAAACAGATCATAATACTTTTGTCCTAACTGCATTTATCAGAACATTACCTGTGTCACTTGTATCAATCCTTTAAATTCTCTAAACCTCGAACCTTCAGAACTGAATTGAAACTCGAAGAGTACGTGTATGAATGTATGGTGGACCACAAAATCCTTACCGTGGTATGATTATGTGTTTTGATAGACTATGCGAGAATCGACGCGATAGACCTTCTGCAAATGAGGGTTTGGAAGACAATGATGGATAGAGCCCTCTTGTTTATTCACTCTCATTACTAGAACATATTTATGCGAAAGAACCAGGGAAGCACAAAAGCTACTACCAGGCATGCCATCAAGAAGTTACAAAATGGCTGTCCATGCCAACATCCTCCTCGCCTCTCAGACGAGATGCTATCGCTGCGAGTAAATCTTTCATTCCACTCCTCCATAAATCTGATATCCCCAACGCCAGTAATGTTCTTTGCAGTCTCGCCACAAATTTCGCACATTCTGCAGGAATGGAATTAGAAAGAAACCTATGTAAAATTCCTAAGAGAGTCTACTCTCTCCGATAACTTTAAGATATTTTGGTGCAAAAAGATTAGCTCAAAGAAAACAATTCCAATTCATGAAAAGAATCACTTCCCATTTAACCAGTAAAAGTTCATTGCATCCCATTTACCAAATGTTTCCCCCACTCGAAAAGAAAAGGAAAAAGAGAAGAAATCCAGTCTGCTTCTTTTGATTTGGTTATATTTGTAATCCAAAACCAGAAGAAGCTCCTGAATCAGCAAGAGGGCCAAGTAACCAATCAGCAGCAGGAGAACTGTAGTCACCTGCTACCAGTGATTTTCTCACGGCTCCGCCAGAGAAGAAAGAGGTCTGGGCAATATTAAACCATTCATCAGTTTTTGTGTTTAAAGCACTATACCTCATGCAATTTGTAAAATAAGTCAAGCCTTATCTCTACTAATATCCAGCAAAATCATCTCAATATTTTCTTATACAAAAATAGAAACACAAAGATGCATGGATACGCACCTTGGATGTGTATCGCAGCCTCTAATTTTGTAAACATATTATGTTAATTTGTTTATTACATTACATCTAGTTGAAATAGCAAGTGCTCACTTTTCCTCTTTTGGACATTGAAATTTAATTTACTACTATACATCCCTCAATTCTTTTCTGGATGCATAGAAAAGAAAACTGCTAAAGAAGAACAGAAGAATGTGCCTAAGAAATTGGAGCTTTTTTTTTTTTTTTTTTTTGAAAGTTTTAGAATCCCTAAGAATGGTTTAAAAAGCGGGAAAAGTTTCATATATATAATTGTGAAATCACAAAAATTAGTCGATCTTGCAACTACAGTTTTTTCATTTGCAATAGTAACTAAAAGTGTATGTGTATGTGCACCACAAATAAAAAACTCCCAAAAGCTTATATTATATTTCCAGCAATGCTTGAGCCATAATAAAGAAATGGCATTTAAAAAACAAAAGAAAATATTACCTGTTTCCCTTCAGCTTAAACCAAGCTTCTGCACACTGATAATGTGCAACGCCGAGGTCATCTTTACATCCACAGCCGAGATGGATCAAATCCGCAACACAAGTTGTTGTGGTTCTTCTATCCGGGGATTGATCAGAACTCAAATGGCAAATCCTGCAAACTCTTTGAACATCCCATTTATCAACACAACTTTTAGCACTTCCGCAGCTTATGTCGATCACACATGACTGCTTCTCAGATTCAGACATCTTAACCTTTAACTCTTCCACTGTCATTTTACTCAACCCCAACTCACCAGCGTTTGATACCGCGTTATTTTCGCTCACAATTGGAGCCTCAGAGGGATTGATCACATCTGAAGTCTCAAAAACCACCCCAATGCCCGAATTGGTTGGATTCTCAATAATTGTTCCTTGTTCAACTCGATTAGTCGACCCCAGTTCACATTTTCTTGGCTCCAAGCCTTCGTTTTCTCCGTTATGACATGCTTTCTCTTCCGTTTTAATCGCCCTGACGGTCTGAACAGCCGATCCATCAACAAAATCACTCGAAGTCTCAGTTGCCCTCCTTTCAACCCGACTCAAAACCCCATTACCACTCCGCAGATCATGTTCCTCCTCGTCCATAATTCCTCTAGACGCTTCACCACCAAAAGAATTCCAAATTTTGCAAAAACCCCGCACAAGAGTATGCACACCTAATCGTAATCAGTTCCCAAACCCCACACTAGAAACTGACAAGATAAATGGTTGTGACTAAACCAAATCGATGATTGACCCACATGTCTTTTTAGTCTTAATCCACAATCTACAATATTGTCACAGAAAAATAATCTCAAATTCATTCCGATAATCAGGAGGTGACATAAATGGAAATCCAACAGCTAAAACTAGAAAATAAAAGGAAAAGAAAACGGAGAAAAAAATAATAACCCGAACCTTTTTTCCAGCGATAAAAGCTCCTGGTTAGCGGGCAAAACCAAGATTTTACACCCCCAGAGATTGAGATCCGACCAGCTTCGGATCTGGGGTTTTTTCCATATCCAACCTCACCTTGTATTTTGATTTCATTTTCTCGCCCAAAAAAAGGGTGAGAGATTAAATGTCTCCGTAAACATGTAGTGGAGAAACTGTGAGGTGTTAGGTGAAGAAAGAAACAAGAAAATGGGATTTTAAAAACCAGAGTTAAGCGCTAAAACTTTAAGAGAGATTAGCGGGTTAAGTTTGAAGATTTACGGAAGTTTAACTTTCGATTGTTTGTTTTAATATGCCATGTATTTTATATATACGGATTACGGATATATACCTCGCTATTTGCCAGTGATTGCTTCAATGCAGGTGCAGAGAATTTTCACACGCAATCCATAACCATTTTCATTGCTTTGCCAGTTGGCTTTCTTTTCTCATAATTATTCTTTTTTGTTATTTCTGGAAATAAATGAGAATAACTTCTCGATGGATATTAAAAAAATAAAAAATAGACAAATAAGGGTAATTTAATTGATTATAAACTCTTTTATTTTAACTATAAATTAAAGGTTTAAATCACATTTAACTCCACTCAAAAATAAATAGCATTTTTTTTCGCTTTATGTCAAAAAATAATAAAATTATTTTTTGAAATAAAAAATGTAAAATATTTGGACCATCACAATTATAATAGAAGATAAACACTATTTGTGGATTTCATATGAGTGAACTCGCTTTTTATTGTTGTGTAGCGTGTAGCATTTAGTGTCTAACAACGTTGTTGTATTTTTTATTATTACATATAAAAAATAGACACTCATAAAAATATATATCTTTTTTTAACTTAAATGTAAGATATTTAAATTCTTCACTTTTAAATAAAATTAGGTTGTATTTGTAATTAAAAAAAATTGTTCAATTTAATATTATCTTAAGGCACGATTTTTAAGTTCAATCATCATACATTATTCAGTATATGATCTTTAATATTAAAAAAATGCCTAAAATTAATCTGATAAATTAAAAGATGTACTTTTCATGTGCTGACATAACAATTTCCAATAATTAATTGTCCGTTTGGGCGGCAAACTTGCAGTTGTTGTAGGTAACGATTTGGATGGGAAACTTGTTGGTAAAGTGTTTGTCTGTGTCTGTGTGTCAGTGTCACAGAAATTGCGTTGGTGCCGTGATGCATTTTAGGGCCGTAAACAGAAAAATAAGCTCCGCTGTCGCCTGTTGTTTGGTCAAAATCAAAATAATCCTTGCCATGTCTCTTTCCGTATTATAATAATTTCAATTCGTGATGAATTAATCTCCTCCAACACTCAAACTTATGTCTTTAATAACATGGATGGCAGAAGTTTTCTATCCACTTTGAAAATGACCAAAAATTAAGGGTGTTTTTTCTGACGAGGACTCCACCAATGGTGCATAATTGACTGTGTGTACGGTCTGGGCTCGAACGGTTAGGTTTTTGTGATCAGATTATTCTGACGTTTTAAAAAAATTTAGGACCAGACCGGACCGAACCGTTTAAGATATTAGGACCAGATCGGACCGAAACGTTTTGAACTGTGGTTTGGACCGATAGGACCAGATCGAACCAAATATGACGTTTTTGCTTTTTATTGCTGTTTCCAAGAGATTTTTGTGATTTTTATACTAGATTTTATACTTTCAAAATTCTAAATATCCAATAAAGTAAAAACAGCCTTATGAAAGAGAAAATCTGGTAAAAAAAATATAAATAATACAATCATTCAAACTCCAAATTCTAAATATAATAATGCAGTTATTCAAATTTCAAAATCTAAATATTATAATACAGTCATCTAAACTCCAAACTATAAATATAATAGTACAGCCATTCAAACTCCAAGCAATAAGTAAACATAAAATCTAAATAGTAAATATAAAGTATAGATAATATATATTTTTATTTATAGACAAACGGTCCAGGTCTAGACAAATATTTCAAAATTGGATCACACTGTTTAAAAAAGGTCCGGTCTAGTTTGGCATTGTTTTTAATGGTTTGATGACCGTACCGGGTTTGGTGGTATTTCTACACGGCCCTAGTGTATTTTTTAAATATTTAGATTTTTTTTAGACCTGACGGTATAAAGATATATACTTATCGGTACTTTTTAAATTTGGCAAAATTAAGATAATGAATAGAAAAAACCTCTCCGACATGGCCATATGACGTTTGTACCTTTGTTTTGATTAAACTATAATGATATTTTAAAACAGTAATTTATTAAACTACTCCCACTTCCAAAATATATATATATATATAAATCTTTTTTTTATCATATAATGACTGCAATTAATGCCATTTTTTATGTTTAAATGATTTATATTTACACGACCGATTTGGATTTCTAATTGTGCATTGTACTGCGGATGAATGTCATCGAGATATTGTCATTTTATTTTAATTATGTGCTAGGCTATCGTAAGCTATATAATGATATTAAAGGCAGTGAAAATCTTTTTGTAATAACATCTTATTTCCTCCACATCACCCACAACCACACATGCAACAATGAATTGAAAGTAAAAGGACAAAACAAAACAAAAGGAAATGAAAGATGGCGGAAAGAAATGAAATTTTGAAAACCAATTTAAAAGTTACTCAGTAAATTCATACATTCTGTGATATAATCTAATTAAAAGGGTGTTTAGCAAGTCATGGTCTGGACCACTTTATCAGTTATAAACAAAGTAAAGCCCTCAAATGCTACAGTAACAATAAAAAATTCGCTATAGTATAAAACTTTCACATACTATAATAAAAACATTTCAAACCAACGGTCTAACTACCTTACCAAATGCCCTATAAGATTATTTCCATCCCGTACTTAAAAAGTCTTTTATCTTGAAAACTTTCAAGAAAAACAATAGAATTTAAGAAACTATCAAGAAACTGTTGATTTTTAAAATACATCTTTCTTTCTTTATTGACAAAAAAAATATATGGATCACTTTATTATAACAAAATGGAACTCTTTTAAATGTAGCGTGATTGGTGACATTATCTTGGTAATTACTCCAAAGTTTGCCATGACATAAGGACAACAATATATTCTTACAAACAGAATTTGATAGACAATTTCAGTACTTCCATATCTTTCCATTTAATTTAGGTCAATTAAATGCTAAGAAAACTCCTAATATGTAAGATGCTTTAGGTGTGAAACCGAGCATCATATTTCAAAGTCTATTTTTAGCAAAGAAATAATAAATATAATTATTAGCATTCATATACAAAAGAAGGAACAAGAATTAAAATAATTGCGAATAGAGTACTCTAATACGACCTCATGGAGTTCTGACTCCGCTAATCACAAAACAATAAGCTTTATTATTTTTCCCCTCTAAGAGAGATTGAAACCTCGGAGGAATGAAAAATATTTTTCCTGTGAATATAATCGCAATCCTGACTCAAGTAAATAAATAAGAGTAGTTCTATTAAGCTCAATTAGGCTACAATTAAGGACCCGTTTGGTTCGAGTATTTGAATAGAGTATTTGAATGAAAATTTAAATTTTTGTGAGAGAAAATACTGCAGCAAAATGATTCAAACTTTGATTCGAGTATCGAAACAAACGGACCCATTCTTTGTTATACTTCCCTCAAAGGGAATTTACTATGATTAGAAGAATGGCTGCAAAAATAAAAACATTCCGATAAAAAGAAGGAAGATCTGAAATCTATATATTCCACACGCAGTACTTTGTCAAATTTTAGGTTTTCAATTATTTAACTGGAAAAAGCCATTGACCCATTCTTTTAATGGGAAAACAGTTACTCTAGCTTTTATTTTCTTGTATATTCTGACTATGACCTCTAACATGACCCGTCATGTTTTATGGTCACAAGAACATGAGAATTTATCTACCCATCTTTATCAACCACGTTTCATAACATGACCGTTACAATTAGATTGTACCTTTTTTTTTTTCTTTTCCTCTTTTTAACATTTACCTAATTGAGCTAAAGTTTGTACGTGAAATGAAAGAATATGTTCTGAGTTGGTTTCCCCGTTTCTAAATGCATTCATTCATTTCTTCTTAAGTTGTCATGCTTTGAGTCCATTATTGAATGGTGCCGATCCTACCCTAATCGAGAAAAGTTAAGGATTTTTCACCTTTCAGGGAATATAGAATAGAAGAAGAAAAATATAAAGACCGTTTGATATTATTTTTAAAATAAGTAAAAATATTTTTATTTTAAAAAATAAAATTTTTTAAAAATTATACTAAAAGTGTTTTTAAAATTTTTATCTCAAAAAAAATATATAAAAATATTTTTAAAAATTTTAAAAATGAAACCAAAAAGGGCCTGCATTTCCTTGCCTCTTTTCGTTTTTTTTTCTTTTTCTTTTTTTGGGTAGTGGCCAAGGTGGGTACGTATCCTTTCAAAAAAAAAAAAAAGGAAAAAAAAGGTGGGGTTGGAGATTGGGGAAGGTTGGTCCTACTAGAATAAGTGTTGGGAGAGTGTACACGTCAGCAACTACAATTAAGGGCAACGACTATGGGCCAGGGAATTTAAGGCTGGCTTTGCAAGTTGTATGCTTAATTTACAACTGCCAACTAACATTTGCACCTTGGCCTTTGAAGTTTGGTACGAGGGTATTTTAATTCTTCGTCCCTTGGCGGGTCGTAAACACAAAAATTAATTGTTACAGTAAAAAATAAAAATTATCTTTTTATATTTAAAAAAATTGTAATATTTTTATTTGATATTTAATTAAGACGATTTTTTTTATTATGCTCCCAATAAAGAAAGGAATAAATTAAAATCCATACTGTATTTTTTAAGATCATGAACATTAATATTTTGTTATATTTTTGAATAAATCAAATACTTTTTCCACTATCTATACAAACACAAATTTCAATTTTATTTTCTATTCAAATTACCACTTTAAATGTACATCCAAATGTCAACTCAAATAACAATTCAAGTCACTAATTGAAATCACATGATTCAAATCAAAATAATTCAAATCAACTGCCACCGACATAAATGAGGTGCACAAAGGCCACTAGCAGAGGATAGATTTAATGCCCGTCCGGAAGTGATTCGCTAAAAAATAAGGATTTCCAGCGGTCGCCTATTATAGAATCGCCAATAACCTGCCTGCCACTATTATGCGTGTAAAGACTTACTGTATAGACAATTCGAATCCATTCTCTAAAAGGAGCCTCAGGTCATGGAAGGAAATTGCTCTATGCTACACAAGGTTTGCATTAAAGATAAAAATATCGGCGTTGGGAAATTTCAACATGTATCACCATCATTTTTAACACAAATTTGATTTTAGATATTCCGTTGTTTACGGAGATATTTTCACCCATGGTTTACATCAGAAAAAAGTTAAAAGCAAAGGAACATAATTTAAAGAAAAGCCAAAAAGAAGTTTAAAAATTAACTACTAGTTATTCACATATATAGAAATCACAAAGGAGCAACTAATGCCAACAGTGACAGAAAGCACCCATCGGCGGTGGCCACCAGCTTTTGGTGGTGAACTTGTATCTGCAATTTAAATTATCATGGATGCAATATCAATAATTGCCAGAATAGAAGTCTCTTAGATAAGTATTGTTTAAAAACAAAAACAAACATGTTTATCTGCATTGAGACAGCAAAAAATATCAAACGGATATGAGAAGATATATACGTATTACCACTGACAAGATTTGACACGCCTGTGCAAACTTGACTTGAAGAAGGACTGCAGAGGAAGCTGTTCTGTTCCCCGTTAAACTGCATTGAAATATTTAAATCATCCAGCCATGAGTAAATAAAAGAGCACATAAAATATAGGAATAACTAGCAAACAATATATATATATAAACCCTCCAGCCATGAGTCAATAGAAGAACACAAAAAATATATTAATAACTAGCAAAATATATATATATATATATTATATATATATATAGGAATATTTGGACTTGGTGTTTGTCACTGATAAAAATTTGTTTTATATATTCTTAAGAAGATCAAAATTTGACAATCAAATATAATGAACTACGGCCAAAAAACAAGCACTGATGTACAATAGACAAGACACATTCCATCCCTATGCGTAAAGTCAAGTAACAATATGGTGGACAATCATGTTAGGTTGCATATTGAATCTCTCTTAAAGTCTTAATAGATGTTACCTGTAGGCCTGTGAAAGTATTTTTGGAGCTGGTCCACTCAGATTATTGAACAATAAGTCCCTATGTGGTGTAGATGATCAAAATTAGACTTGCTCTAAAGTATTCAAGAAAATAATAAAAAAATCAGGACAACATTTCATGGAACACAAACAAACACGAGAGACTTGTGAGACTCGCAACAAGTTTAGGAATTGGCCAACCGAACTTGTTTCTGCTAAGCCGCCTGAAAAACTTGGCATAGAAATGTTCAACACATTAACAGGTGGAACAAAAGATTATGCGAAAAGCAATTACGAAAGAAAAAGAATTTAATTGGATCATTTTGTGATGAGTATATATTCAAAGCCATAATCACAAGTAACTTGGATGAGTCAGTACTCCCAGAGAACTGGGGTTTTCTCCATCAAATTGATTACCCGAGAGGTCAAGAGTTTGAAGTTCTGAAACTTTTCCAATTTCTGCTGGGATAGGACCAGTTATCTGATTGTTTTGCAATAGCCTGCAATAATTGAAAAGTTTGCTTCTGCTCATAAAATTTCAAAATGTTTGCATCATTCTTAGGTTTACTTGCTTCTTTTGTAAATAATGCAAAGGAAGATCAAAAGATAAATCCAATGACTCCATAAAATCCTTTCATTTTCGTCAATTTGCAATGTCATCCAAAACATGCTCCTTTGTCTGCTAGGGACTAAAAGAAACTAGGCATCTCTGTTAGCAATTAAAAGCCCTAATTCCTACAATAGGGGGGAAAAATAAAAAGAGTAACATCATACACTCTCAATATGAGAGCCGTGTCCACCTGCCATTGCAGAATTTCACTCTAATCGAAAGAAGAAGTACAAAGTACAATCAACTCACGAAATGCCTCTTCTAGTCTCTTTGTTTTTCTGTAGAGAAAACAGCTGCCCTAAAAGTGCTTAATATATCACAAAAAAATAGAACAGACTGATAGACATGTAGAATACCTAAACCTAGGTCCAACCCACAATCGGCGAAAATATTATTAGTATCATTAGGCTCCACACAACTCAAGATTCTAAACACATTTCAAGTCACCATTGGTACATTATATTACACTCCCAATCTACAAATTGGCTCATTGTAATTACAAAATTCATTTAGCTATTTCATTCCATTGCCCTGCCTCGTTTCATTTTTTAAACATCTTTCTTAATCAATTGACATTAAAAAAGAATAATATAAGCGATATAAAGTCACTTTAAACACGAGTGGTCCAAATTTCATAAACAAAGAATCAATACTTGGAGATAATTCAATCTAAGCAAAGAAATAAAACGTTCAAGAGTACAAGATAGAGACTTACAATGTCCTGAGATGACTCAAATTCCCTATACTCGTAGAAAGTGTTCCCGATAAGCCCACCCTCGTCATTTCACTAACAAATGTCATTCAAATAAACGTCTTTACATAATCCAATTACTATAGAAAATGGGAAAAGCAATCCAATTTATGTTTTTCAATTATACCCATTTGTCAAAAAAGCCTATCAGTCTCACCCTTTGAATGGTAATGCCAAGAATTTAAATACTTACAGGGAAATGAAAAAGCCCTCAACAGAGCAAGCGACCATGTTCCAAGTACATGGATCAACGGAGTTTATATCCCAACCAGCCATTACTTGCGACCCATCTTTCATTTTACTCTTCAACGACATCAATGCAAAAACAAAGTAATAATAACAGAAAAAAGTTTCAAAAATTTTGTGTAAAAGAAAGAAAAAAGATAGAAAAGTAAGATATGGGTTTTTGAAAGGGACCTTCATAGTTGACACCCTTTGGAGAGAGAAGACTGTCGGCGGCTCTAACCGAGGTTGAGCGCAAGCATAGGGAGATGACGAAAAGCCAAAAGGAAACCTTCACGTGTTTCCTCATCATTATCATTATGGAAAGTGGGCAAGCGAAGTGAAGTGGGAAAGATAAAAGAAAGGGCAAAAAGGAACAATGCAATGGGACAAAGGGAAGCTTTTTAAGGGTCTTAGATCTTCAAATTTTAGTGATTCTTTTGCAGAGTGGGGGATTTGCCTGAACAGTAAGCCCAGGTTATTCTTTTTTTTCTTTTCTTTTATGTGTCAGGAACACAAAAGATACAGTTGACAAAAAAGAGAAACCAAAATAATTGATGAAGAAAAAAAAAAAAGAAAAGAAAACATCTGGTTCAAGATGGTAAGACCAGGAAAACAGCTCGAGATTTGAGAAGTGAGGGGGTTTGTCGTCGAGAGAAAAGTGGACATTGGATTCTATGTGGCCATGACTAGTGATATAATACTTAAACCATAGTACAGTCGCTACTCAGCCGTTGACCTGTCAATTTGGACTTTTGAGCAGGTTACGAGGTACTAATACGTATAGAAAAGCTGAGATGCTATTCAGAATAGGAGGGTGCAAGTGCATTATGGTATTACTTGGAGTAGAAGAGTAGAAAACTTTTCAAAGTCGACATCTCTCTAGTGGCGCCAATTTATCGCCGCTGGTATGCGGGCTCTCCGGAGGTCAAGGGACATTCACTTCTTCCCAAAACAACTTCGCATTTTCTATTTCTATTTCTTCAAAAGAGAGAGGAAAAAAATAAAAAACAATTTTTTTCAGCGGGTGCAAAAAAGTGTATTATTGGTATGTATCTAATTTTTAGCTGTTAAAATTGAAAATAAAAATAATTTTAATTAGATTTAACGGTTTAAAAACATATATTACTAACGAGGTCTTTATTTAAAAAAAAGACCAAAAAAATATAGTCTCACAAAATTGCAAGATTCTCCTTAGTCTTATTAAATATTACCTTCGATTATACGTTTTTAAAAAAACGCTTCATTTATTTCTTAAATTTCACAAATCACTTAAAACCTCTCTTCTCAAGATATTAAAATAATTCAGACGATTTGTATCACCAAGCCATAGAAGTGACATGTGATAATATGCGTAATTTAATGATAATTTCACATGTGACTTCACCATAAGTTGTAGAAATATAAACATCCTTAAAATATATGATGGAACCCAACGAGTTAATAAAATACTGATAGGGTATTTGGTATGATGGTTGAAATTATCGGTTAGAACTGTAAACATTATAGCATGTGAGAGCTTTATACTGTAGCAATTTTTTTGCTTTACTGTAGTATGTAGGAGCTTTACACTATTCTTAACTGAAAGGTTGGTTATATATCACTTACACTAGTAGTCATGAGACGGCAATGGATGCCTACCCATAAACACGACAATGTAGAATAAATCAAATTCAGCATCTCAATTATAGTCAAGAAAAACATCAGGAGTGTCTCTCCCTAAGAGCTCCTTGTGTCAATAAATTTCTTTGAGAGTATTGACATGATGCACCATATGAGAATTTGAGCATCTTTAACAATCACTTCTCTTTTCTGATTTCACACAAAGATATCTAAAAGATAGGCATTGACTGCAACTTAGTTCAATATCAAAGTGCTATATTGAATTTTGAATTTCTGATTTTGTAGAGCCCAAATGGTAGTTGTCGTAGCACGCTACATGAGGAAGGAATTTACATGCATAAAAGGGCAATTTTAAGTCTATAAAGAGAGCAAAATAGTAGATACCCTGCAAAATAGAACAATGGAATGGAGTAGATTTGAGTAAAGAACAGTACATTGCATTTTAAGTTGACAAAGGCAGTGAGTTACAACGTTTGTCTGCAATTTTAAGTCAGCCGCCACAAACCACCAAGAACTAATAATAAAAAAGAACATTGAAGACAACCAAGTACATCTCTCTTTTAGTCAGCCATACTGTTAGGGATTCTCTTCCTAGTATAAATGGACTTCGATTAGGGTTTCTTCCTTTGCTAGAAGCCTTCTTACCATTTCCAACTCAGGCTATCCTTTTAGGTGTTTGGGGGAGTGTTTCAAACCACTAAGTTCGCACCAAAATGTTGCAAATTAAAAGCTGAGAGCGAAAAATATGTGAACAAAAATAAATAAGAATATACAAAATTTATAGTGATTTACTTTCAATATGAGAACTACATCGACTTTCAACTTCTATAGAATAATTCACTATGATAATGAAGAAGTTTACGAGAGAAAAATTACACACACTCTCAAGAATTTTCTCTAGCCTCTCTCTTACTCTAGTTTTATGAGTTACATCACACACAAGAAAAGAGTACAACCTATCTATTTATAGGTTTTTCAAGAATGGCTAACAAAACCCAAAAACACGTTTTTTCTCGCATCAGGCCTAGGACACGTGTGTGGCCGTGCCCTTCAGCTGGCTCAGCCGTAGGAAATTCTGTTCACGCTATAGATTTCAAATCATCTCGCTTGTGGCCCACGTTGCTTCTCTACACTCCTCGTAATCATCTACATAGGTTGATATTTTAAAAGACCTTAAATTTGACTCCACACTTCTTAACACGCAACACTATAATATGTGAGAGTTTTGTATTATAACTTACTTTTATTTTACACTATAACATGTAAAAGCTTTATACTCTTTGTATCTAATACTTAGTGATTTATTCCAAACACCCTATTTACTATCAAATATGTAAAGACAAAAAAAAAAGGTGTTTCGAAGAAAGGAGTGAAGATGGAGACATAAGAGAGAATGTAGAAATGAACCCAATAAGCAAATGCAGTCATACAACTGCTTTGTAGATAAAGATAAAATTATATCCATGTAATATCTTTTTGTTTTGATCTATGAGGTTTAAGGAGCTACTTAATCTTTTATATAAAAAAAATATATGGAGAAAGTTTTGTGTCTATGAATATCACTACATGTGTGTATTGCATAATTAATATTGGTAAATATATATTTTTTTTTTTATGTGTGGTCGTACCTGACTAGGGTAGCCCTTTTGGTGAGGGCAATAATTTTGATCGATGATGATGGGACTTTGGATATTGGCCGTGACTGTGTGGTTGAATAAAATGTACCTTGTGAACTCATTGTTGGGCCATCTCCACTAATATATCCTCAGACCATTTTGGGTGCCTCTAAAATGATGTCGTTATAAGTTATGACCATCGCATTTCGCACGCCTGCTTCCCTCAGGTCCTTGCCTAGGCTCCCAATGCTCCATCCACATCCATAATTAATGTCAATATCATATTTATTCCAATAAATATCATATCATATTAAATTTAATTACAATTGAGAAAAATAAAATAATATAAAATAAACAAACTTTCTTTTTGAAATGAAATAAACTAGCATTTTTAGACTTGGTACTCTAGTGGTAATTCCTAAATAATGTTTTATGTTGTAGCTAGGTATATACTTGATTCAATGGCCAGTTCCACATGCAATCTTTTCAATCCACAAATTGGTGGTGCCAAGCCCAATTGAGACGCAATCATTGCCTGTTCCATATGGATGCCATTGGTGTTGGGGCATTTTCTGAACGCCAACACCTTCACCCTTGGCATTTTCACATTGTTGCAACCATTGGGAATGATGTGGCGTTGGTTTTGGAAAACATTTTACACAAATATAGCGGAAACATAGTTGTGGTGCGAATCATATATAACCTAATTTTTTTAAAAATTTTTGTAAACCACTATAGATTATATTAATTTAAGACATAAATAAATATATACCAAAACTTTGTTTACTCAGATGAAGAGAGAATTGGAATCAAAAGTATTATAAAAGATGTTCTCTTTTAGACGAAACTACCATTTTCCTCACCTAGTCTTTGACACCAAAAAGATAAACCTGTGAGTGTTAGAGGAATCATAGATTTTCTAAAGATCACTCAACTAACATTTAGTCATCCGTTAATTTCAACATATAAATGAAATGACTCTCGGGATGAATAACTTTTCTTATCTCTCTCTCTCTCTCTTTTTTCCTCTACATGCCTATGAGGGGAGGTTTTAGCAGAGTATTCTCAATCTCTCTAGGACTCACAAGTGTCTCCTTAATGAATAGAGGAGGTCTCTATTTATAGATGATAAGAGACCTAATTAACTTTGGAAAGACTTCTTATATTAATTTAATATCAAATATTTAATTAAAATAAAATACACAAGTTTTCCATTACATACTATCATAGGAGTCACACACAGAGACAATCTTTGTGCACGTGGCACCTACCTCTGTATAATATAGGTGAGAATATTGCTTGTTACCTAATCTTATTTGTTTCTATATTTAACTTTTCATATTTGAATTAAATCACATTTATTCAAAATTTGTAAATTCTAAATATAGAAACTTGGTCAACAAGCTTTAAAGCACATAAGGAACTTTCCCTTTACCGCTGATGGTGCAACACACACAATGAGACCTTCCCACTGTGTGCATCACCTACATAGTAGAACCTCGCCCAATGTGTGTCTTATAAAATTAATTATTTCATTTTATTTATTAAATAATCTAATTACTTACTAAATATAAATTATTCATAATTAATTTATTTTGAGTGATATTTAATATAGAATTTCATAATTCTAAATTAATTATTTAAACCAATAATTTCACTTGCTCAAACAATGTTTACGAGGATGGCGAGGGGACTAATAGACCCATAATTTTAAGCTCCAATAAAACCAATATATTAATTAAACTCTTTAGTTAGTGCAATACTCTTTTATTAATTCCAAAATAACTCTAGTAAATATTTGGGATTGCACTTCTAAAATTATAGATATTTAATTACTTATTTCTTAAAGTTGTCCATTGAATATAACCATTACATATAAGTCAATCCTCCATGAATAATTCATAATCAAAGCTAAATGAAATCTGTTATCCTCTCTACTTACTTCTTTATTATTGAGTACCATTGATTCTCTAAGGAATAATAAATTTACGAATTTAATCATGAATTGAACGCTCTTATTATTCAAGCCCTAAATCAATACATAAAAGAATCATTTATCCACCTCTCTTTAGAGAAGACATGGATTCTATTTTGTAATATTAACATTCCGGGTTATTTACTTTATTATGTCTCCAAGATATAAGGAATAAGATTAAATTCTCAAATTCGTACGAGTAAATCAAAAGACATTAATCCATAAATAGGAATCTATTAATAAATCAGAGTGTAGATCATCTTATATATGACCATCAGTTGATGTAATTAGAACTTGTTATATTTAACAAAAATTATTAGTTGTTCATATCATATCATGTCTCAGTTCTACATAACCTTGTTATGTATAGTGTACTCGTTTAATAACTCACTATATTAACGGTTCAGATAAGATCATTCTATTTTTATTGGAAATGATCTACACTAGTAACGTTCAACTAAAGATTCTATACTTTAATTGAATCATTAATTATAATAATTATTTATATGTTACTGACCATTTTAATTATCATCCTTAAATATTATCCTCTTGTATATAATACTTATATACAATATTTAAGGTCATACATAATTATGAATTTTAATGATATTCATAAAATATTCACAAAAATACATGCACACAAATATAATAAATTAACTTTATTTATTTATAAATATGTCCTTTTATAAAATAATCATATGCTTCAAGAGCATGTATCCTAACACGTGGAACATATGGTTGTTTATTGATTTTTTGGAAGGTTGTCTACAGACGTTAATCCCATGATCTTTATGCTCGTTGAGTTTGAAAATTCCAATGTATGCATATACACACAACACCAACTCCAATAATTTTTTTTCCTTTCAATATATATTTATTGGAATCTAGTAGAACCGTGGAATGTGACATGAGGTACACATATGTAACTCTCCGATTCATTGATGATATCTTTTATGTGGTTGGAGCACTTGATAAGTCTATGTAAAATAGCTTCAGTAGGACCTCCAACGAAGTAATAAGGATGTTAGGCCTAAAATAGGCCAAAAAAGATTTCTATAGCCCATTCTGTTACCAAACGACCAAAGTTCCACTGAAAGATCAAGGTAACACAAAATACGACAACAAAGGAATTGAAATAAGCAGAGATGATAGGAGGAGCAGTTAATAGTTAATAGAGATTTAGTTCAAAAGATAGAGACAAAACTGTCTCCATGAGGGCAAGAAGCAAGGATGCTTCTAAGACGGATCTATTGTATCTCTCTAAAATGGAGAAAAAGAAGTCTGGTGATCACGACTTAAAGGATGAAGCTTTAAGATCCATTGGTTTTTCGAGGGCGTGCTTCGGAGGTGAACATAGGTTGTCTCCAGTTTTGGGTTCGGATTACCAATAAATGAAGCTAAGGAAGATGAGAGAGTTCAGTAGAATTCCTAAGTTTTTGGAAAATCACTCTCGTGAAACTCAGCAACACTGTAGGGCTCTTGGAGAAAGATTCTGATATCTAAGAGTAGAGACTTAAAAGTGTCTCAAAAAATTCCAAGTTCGAAGAACGCAAACTTAGCAAAAGAAGAAGAATTTCAGAGCATATTGAGAGCAAAAATGGCATAGAAAAAATGGGTATGAGCCTCTTAAAATCCCTTCTTGGAATGGTGAAGGCGGGGGATATTTATGGGAGATTGTTGAGCTTTGGTGATTTGCTTCAGAGCAGCACCATTGTACTCTAAGTGCATACAATACTTTATTTCCACAAGAGAAAATATGTCAGGGTCTATCCTTGTATGAATTTTGGGTTGGTTTTAAATGCTATACAATTAAGTCAAATTTGGAATTTTATGCAGATTCTTAGACCTTCTTCTAAATCTGAAGCCCCTAAAGAAGTTTGACCAGGCTTAACTCTTTATTTTCTGGAGCCCTAATGTGCATGAAACTTTATTTGGCATGAGGCTTCGCCATTTTCCCAAGTTTAATATGCTTGAAACTAGATTAGAGTGATTCCAAAAAAGCACGAGGGAAGCACTTATGGAGGCGTATACATGGCGCCTCTGGTGGTAAATCTGGTACTTTGAACTGGGGGACTATCTCGAAGGCATGCACCATGAAGCGCACACTAGGTGCACCCGAAGGCATGCCCGTTGCTCCTTGACTAGGATTTCTTAGCCTATTTTGCTACAAAAAAGATTTTTAAGTTGCTTTTCTCCATCGCATATTTGTTCTAGCTTCATTAATTTTGTAATCGCCTAAGGAGGATTTAAAACCTAATCGAGTTGGAAAAAATGAGCTTATTTGACTACTTATGACCTATCAAACCCTGATCCACGTGAATTCCTTAAGTGTGACTTAGGTCTATGGAGTGAAGCCTTTTGGTGTTGCAGGATGAGAATAATGAAGATGGGCCTTTGGAAGGGTTCAGAATCGACCTTCAGTAATATTATACCTTATGGACCCCCAACACAATTGTTGGAAGTAATTAAAACAAGTATCATATTTGAAAATAATCGAAGAAAAATGGCATTTTCTTGTAAGATTATTCAAAACAATTAGAATAGGCCTTTTTATTCCCTTAAGTCTCTCTATCCCTTTTCTCTCCCCTTTCTCTTTCTCCCCCTCTCAAGATTCATCTTTGCATCAAAGATCGTCATCTTTTGCATCCACTACAAACTCGAGATGTGAAACTACCGGCGACGACTAATGCCGCCGATTGCTAAACATCAAAAGAGAATAGAAAGGGACGAGCCAATTTCTGAGTTTTTAAAAATTTTGGTGTGGAATGGTATTAGCTTCTAAATCTGTAAATTCTTGCTATTAATTTTAGATATGTTATTAAGATATGCCATTTAGCTTAGAGAGGAAAAAGAATAATTAAATTAATATAACACAGTGATCAAGAGCACATGATTGAATTTTGATTTGTAAAATAGAAGTGTTCAATGCATTTAAACAATAAAACTCCCAAAAATATGATAGACTTTTGACTTCACATTGATTCCATATATATATATATATATATATATATATATATATGTTTTTACGATACATCTTTGTCTTTTCTATGTTTTCATACTTTAATGTTTGTCGACCGTGAACATTGATATCCACAGTTTAAATTAGTGGAGGGGTAATTATTGATACGCTTCTTGTGTCAGTAGTAAACATGTTATTATCTAGGCAGTAACACTTAGTTGATGGGCAGTCACACATACTTTTTAACCCAATAACATGTAAATCGATTGCTTTTTGTCTTTTTCTCCCAATTTTTCTTCTTATGTGAAGATTCGGACTATTTGGTTGCTTTATGTTCTTTGTCTCTTTTACCTCTGTAAAAATTCAAGTTTTAAAATATTGTAGCTTTTTTTTTTAAAATTTCGATTAAGACATTTTTCTTTCTATATATTAGGTGTGAATAGATGATCATCTAGCTCATGAACAAATGCCCATGTATACAGTCTATGAAAATCTCTTATGGACTTTAAATTTTTTAAGGTTTGTTAAAAAAAACTCAACAGTTTTTGAAATGACTATTTTTAACACTCTATTCAAACATATATTCAAATTTTATTCTTAGCTTGAATTATAATTTATTTGTTTATTTAAATCATAGTTCAAAATGCAGTTCGAATAAGCTTATTTTAAAATTTTTTGTTCAAATCAAAGTCTCATTTTATTCAAAGGTTCGAATTGTAATGATTTAAACTCCAATTGAGAGTCCATGAAAATCACCATCTAATTTGTTCTTTTCTTCGCTCTATGTATCTCCATGGCATAACTCAAATCAAAATCTCGTTTTGTTCGGAGGTCTCATCCTTGGCAAAATTGCTCTTTTTCTTTCAATTAATAAAAAAAATAAGGCGGTATAGTCTTAATTTGTTAAACAAACAAATAAAAAATTTATGGCACTTATACGTTTATTTTTCATACCAAATAATTAGACGTAGTTTTAATTTGTCAGACAATAAAAAGAAAAATTTATGGCTACCAATTTACAAAATCACATTTTACGCAGTTTTTGTTAAAAAAAAAAAAAAAAGGGATGAATACTGTCCGAACAACTTAGTGCTACTGTCACTCCTCTATCTTGTTATATATCTAATTACATTGTTGTTCATCCCCTTTAGATTTTGTTGAAAAACTAATGTTTTAAATTCTAAAAGTAGGTTGAATGGATCATTTAGCCTCTGGTACTTACATATAATCACCAAAAAACCATTGCTACAATTTGATGTTCACCGGCTATAGCATGTTCAACAACCTGCAAAACCACCTCACGATGCTGCGCCTTTTCCATCGGACAATGCCAGCTAATGTGTAAGGCAACCTCTTCATAATACATGTATAATGTATCAAAATTTCAGATGTTCCATAGAAATAGTCTATATCTGTATTACAATAATATCGGTCACGAATATTTTTTCCATTGAAACCCATTTTCCCAGAAATTGATTCTGTAGAAAAAAGAAAGAACAATAAGGTAACGTGAAATACAAGTATTGAAAATAATATTTCCTTTCTGCTGCTTCTTTCTTTATTCTTGCCAGTAAAATTGAACCTACAGTGATCTATGTTACTAATATGGCGTGTTTACTTATGTGCAATCGGAATGGGCAGGACTCGAAGTGGATAAGATTTAAAGTGAAGAATCAGCAAATAAGTTATTTATATAGTTACAGAATTCAAAATCATACACTCCAAATCCAATTCTTTCATTTACTTAGACCCAAAATCAAAATGATTTGTTGTAAAATTACTTATATACTCTTTAAATCAATTTTTTTAATTTAAAAAGGAAATTATACACCTAG
>CM046349.1:17589204-17753903 GCA_025403435.1 Artocarpus heterophyllus
TGAGGCCGTTGAAGCTAGAGGCTATACTCCTCAAACACACTCCTCCTACTAATAGGCTTACGGTGTTATTGTTAGATTTGTGTTAGTCATAGGTTAAGTAAGCTTAACCTGCATGAAAATGAAATGAATCAATTAAAGTAGGGGTGCTATGTAATAAGTTCTATTTCAACCAAAGTGATAGTGGATGCGTTGCTTTGTGCATGTGACTTCAACGAAAAATTATTTACTTGAGCAAACAAAATATTTGGGAGCCTTGCTCTTGCAAAATTAGTTCTAATTAAAATTTTTGATTGCTGTTTTATAAAGATTTTATAAATTACATTAATAAAAAAAAAGTAAATTAGAGTATAATGTTCTCATATATTACAATTTTTAGTTTAAAAGTTTTATTTTTAATTACACCGCCCAAACATCCTGAAATTCTGAACATGATGCAACAGGCTTTAGTATGTTTTGGTAGTTATAAATTTGTTTTTCCCAGGAAGTTAGAGTCCACCCTGAACTAGATTGACCATTTTGGTAAACACAATTTCGTCTGCTTCTATTTTTTTTTTATTTGTTTTTGCCCTATTTTATATTGAATGCAGAAAGCATGCACGTTCAAATTGTAGGAGAGGTAACCAATTACAGGTGAGGTGACGTATGCCCTCTTCAGTCTATCATCTTTATGTTGGTGAAGGTGATGAAAATATATTCGAATGTTTAATATTTCTATAAATTGTTGCTTGTTATTATATAGTTTGGAAAGTTAAGATCATTAAATCAAACCGATGCATACCACTGGAGACCATGGAACAACGTCGTCGTCGTCGAGGCAGTCGTCGTCATCATCTTCCTCGCGGCCCAAGCTTCTCCTCAAAATCCCTCCCATTCTAGTTAACAGAATTGTTAGAGGCGAGACCGAGGAAAGTGAAGAAGAAGAAGAAGAGGAGGAGGAGGAAGAAGACGACAATGAAGACGAAGACGAAGACGAAGATGAGGAAAGGAATGATAGGGAATGCCATGGCTCATCCTTTGTCACAGCATCGTCCTATGGGCTCCACTTCATTCGGACTCGATCCATTCCTTCTCCGCTTAAGTTTTCGTCGCTGTCCGATGTGTCTTATCCAAATCTTTACAATGATTCGAATAAAGGTAGATTGATTTTGATGTGATTTTGGTTTTATTCATACTTATTTGATTTGAAAATATTGAGTGACATGTTGAATTATGGTTCATAGTTTAAGAGGGTATTTTTGACATTAATCCAATATTTTTTTTCATCATCACTTTGAAGGGAGAAAAGGGATTGGAGTTGTGTTTTTGATTGATGTTAAAACTATTTTGTAGGTAGAAATGTTCGTTGGAGTCCCTCCAAATCTCCAAAAAAAATTCCATCGCCACAAAATCCACGATTAGAGGTAAGAAAGGTTGGTATCTTAATGTAATTATAGGTTCTTTGTTGTTGTTCTTTTTGGTAGCTCCAAGCTTGATGAGAACGTGAATTTTTAATGTGATAATGAAGGACAATGACTCGACTTTTTCCAAGGAAATGCAGTCACCACGTTTTCAGGCAATATTGCGCGCTACCAGCGGCCGGAAAAAGCAAACACCGAATATCAAAAGTTTCTCTCACGAACTCAATTCCAAGGGAGTACGACCTTTCCCTCTTTGGAGGCCTCGCGCTCTTGGACATATGGAAGTAGGTGCTCTTTTGATCCTTTTTTTTTTTTTTGCATCCCTAACTTTTTTTTTTCCTTGTTTGTTCTCATTTCGATTTTATGTTGAAAATGTTTAGGAGATTATGATGGCAATCAGAGCAAAGTTTGATAAGTTGAAGGAAGAGGTTAACTCTGATTTAGGTGCATTCGCCGGCGATTTGGTTGTTATTCTTACAAGTTCAGAGTTTCCTCCTGAAATGAAAGAGAGTTTAGAGGATTTATTGGTTGTTGCTCGGTCATGCTCAAAGATGTCCCCAAATGAATTTTGGGTAAAATGTGAAGGCATTGTTCAAAACTTGGATGACCGACGTCAAGAACTACCCGTGGGAATCCTCAAACAAGCACATACCCGCATTCTCTTCATCCTCACTCGGTGCACAAGGCTTGTGCAGTTCCAAAAGGAGAATGGTTACGAGAAAGATCGCATTATGGGTCTTCACCAGCTTAGTGATCTTGGGGTTTATCCAGAACAATTGTTGGAAGCTGTACAGCATAATGTTTCTGGCTTTCTGGGTGGGAAAGGTGTAAATGATAAGCACGCGAAGAAGTCTCGTGGAAAGGGAAGAGGTGCTGGAGCTAATGAAAATACTAAAAGGTTCGAGTCCTTTGGTGCCTACAGGATGTCTTCTTGGAGGAAACTTCCGTCTCCTGGCAAGAGAAATAGTAAAGGAGCATTTCCTAATACAATGTCAGAGGAAAAATCAGAAGATTCTTTGCATGCCAAAGATGAGAAGAAAGCTGGCGGTGACTACAATGTCGATTCTCTTGACACATCGTCGTGCCATCCTGACCATATACAAGGACCTGCAGGGGTAAGGAAACTGTCTTGGGGATTCTGGGGGGATCATCTGCAACATTTTGCCGATGAGCATTTGATGATTTGCCGAATTTGCGAAGTTGAAATACCAATCGCACATGTAGAGGAGCACTCTCAAATATGCACCATTGCTGACAGGTGTGATTTGAAAGGCTTAAGTGTAAATGAACGACTTGAGAGGGTTGCAGAAACTCTTGAAAAGATAATCGAGTCCTCTACACCGAAAAGCACTTTGAAAAGTACTGACACTCCGCGAGAAACTTTTGATGCTGCAAGAGTATCAACTTCAAGTGCACATGAAGAGGCGGAGGACATGTCACCTAAGCAAAAAACCCTGTCTCGTAGATGCTCCGAAGAGATGCTTGATTGTGTTCCTGATGTCTCATCAGGAGAAAGCTTAACTCCACGATCTCCGTTATTAACTCCACGAACCAACCAAATTGAAGTGCTCTTAAATGGAAGGAAAACAATGTCAGAGCTTGAGAACCATCATCAGGTATGTTGTGGGGCTAGTTTAGCATGAATAGTTTCTTCATATGCTGGACACCTTTTTATAATATAATGTTGGTTGAAATTGAAAATATGTGTGAGCTTGGTCTCCTTTAACTTAATTATACATATTTAACCAATTTGCCGATATGGTTGGCTTTCTATATTATTTTATTAATCTGATGAAAGGACTTATGACAACTAAAAGACTAGATGTGTGAAAAACCTGCAAAACGATACTTCGATGAAGATAGATTAGTCTGGTTTAGAGGCTTTAAATTGTTTTCTAGCTTTTCATTAGTAACTCGCATAGTTTTGAATGTTCTTCATGTTGTATAGTGTCCCTTTTGTGAACTACTCTAATTTATTGTGAATCAATATATTTGTAAATACCTTACTTTTCGAGGTTGCAATTGAATTAATGAACTTTTGGAAGATTTATTGTATTTTTCCTTTTGTTACACAACTAGCTTGAGTCTTTGGCCACTCAACCTCACGAAAGTAATCATAACTGTATGTTGTTGTTTTTCATTTGTTTAACTTGATCATCTATTGACAGATACATAAGCTACTGGATATTGCTCGTTCTGTTGCAAATACAAACAATTGTGACTATACTGCATTGCAATATATGCTTGAACGACTGGAAAATCTGAAATATGTCATCCAAGATAGGAAGATGGATGCTCTCGTCATAGAGACTTTTGGAAGACGTATCGAGAAATTATTACAGTGAGTTAAAAACGTCTACTTTATATTGTCTGGCAGAAGATTTGGCTAGTTTTACATAAGCGTTTTTCGTCGAAAAGATCCATAGAGTAGAAGCATCCTCAACAGTAGCACAATCTATTTGTTAGCTGTTATGTTTAGGACTGCTGCCATGATTAGTTGATTTGTTTTTGAATATTTCAAAGTTTGTTTCCTAGTATCCAGGAAGTTGTTAATGTTTTGATTTTATGTTTAATCTTAGCATAATTATAGGACAAAATCTTAGTAGTTAGTTATTTTTAAGTCTTTAAATGTAAGCATTGAATTCAATAAAGTGACTCACTTCTTCGATTTTCTCAAAAGAATTCCTTACTGCCTTTTCATTATTCCTTCATTCGATTATTATCTCTGCACTATATTGCAGCCAGCAAACAACAATTGGTACCAGAGCGTTTTTTTTCTTAAGGAACCTGTGGAAGACTGAGCTTGAATTCAGATGAATGCCATGGACACAGACACCAGCTTTTCATCAATTGCTCCTCCAGTATTCAATGGTGAAAATTATCAGATTTGGGCTGTGAGAATGGAGACCTACCTGGATGCACTGGATCTCTGGGAAGCTGTAGAAGAGGATTATGAGGTTCCTCCTCTGCCAAACAATCCTACAATGGCTCAGATCAAGAATCAGAAGGACAGAAAAACAAAGAATTCAAAAGCAAAGGCCTGTTTGTTTGCTTCCATTTCATCGACTATTTTCATCCGAATCATGTCACTCAAATCAGCAAAAGCAATCTGGGATTACCTCAAATCAGAATATGAAGGAAATGAGAGGATCAAAGGAATGCAAGTGTTGAATTTGATCAGAGATTTTGAACTGCAGAAAATGAAGGAATCAGAAACCATTAAAGAGTATTCTTACAAACTTCTAAGCATTGCCAACAAGGTAAGACTGCTTGGTTCTAATCTACCCGACTCGAGGATTGTTGAAAAGATCCTAGTAACAGTGCCTGAAAAGTTTGAGGCAACCATTACGACCTTGGAAAACACCAAGGACCTGTCCAAGATTACCTTGGCAGAGCTCTTAAATGCTTTGCAGGCACAAGAGCAAAGAAGGGTCATGAGGCAAGAAGGAGCCGTTGAAGGAGCACTGCCAGCCAAACATCAAGAAGGAGGGAAAATGTGGAAGAAGAAGAGCAAGAGGAATTTTGCTACAAGTGGTGATGCTATAGCAATCAGCAATGCTACAGCAAACAACAATAAGAACAGGACTAGAAGTCCAAAGAGAATTCATCCTCCATGTCAACATGGTAAAAAAGGTCACCCTCTTTTTAAATGTTGGAGGAGACCTAATGCAAAATGCAGCAGGTGTAATCAACTTGGTCATGAAGCCGTGATTTGCAAGAGTAAAATTCAACAACAAGAAGCAGAGGCTCAAGTTGCTGATCAAGAGGAGGAGGATCAACTCTTTGTTGCTACTTGTTTCTCAGGTAGTGATTCAAGTGAGTGTTGGTTAATTGATAGTGGTTGCACTAACCATATGACATATGACAAGGAGCTGTTCAAGGAATTAAAAAGCACTGAGACTTCAAGAGTCAGGATCGGCAATGGACAACACATTGCAGTCAAAGGAAAAGGCACTATTGCAATTGCATGTTGCTTAGGTACAAAATTTATTTTTGATGTTCTCTATGTCCCAGAAATTGACCAAAATCTGTTAAGTGTTGGTCAGTTGATAGAGAAAGGATTCAAAGTACATTTTGAAGACAAATATTGCCTAATAAAGGATGCATCTGATCAAGATATGTTCAAGGTCAAAATGAGAGGAAAGAGCTTCACACTTAATCCATTAGAGGAGGAGCAAGCTGCCTTTCCTACTAAGGAAAGTGTCACGGAGATATGGCAAAAGAGTATCGGACATTATCATCATTAAGGTCTACTACTGCTTCAAACAAGACAATTAGTAAGGGATTTACCGTTTTAGAAGATCATCTTCCTCACTGCAAGGCGTGTCAATACGGAAAGTAACACAGACAACCATTTCCAAAAACAGCTTGGAGAGCAACACAGAAGCTTCAATTAATCCACACTGATTTAGCAAGACCACAAAGAACACCCTCTCTCAATGGTAGCCTTTACTATATAGCTTTCATTGATGACTTTACAAGATTTTGCTGGATTTTCTTCTTAAAATTCAAGTCAGAAGTGGCTGGAGTGTTTTGGAAGTTCAAGAAAATGGTGGAAAACCAAAGTGGCTGCAATATTCAAGTCCTAAGGTTAGATAATGGAAAAGAATACACCTCAGAAAAATTCAATTTATTTTGTGTGGAAGCAGGCATAGAACACCAACTTACTGCACCCTACACTCCACAACAAAATGGAGTTAGTGAAAAAAGAAATAGATATATTCTAGAAATGACAAGATGCATGCTACATGAGAAAAACTTACCAAAGCAATTATGGGCTGAGGTAGCAAATACAGCTGTTTTTCTTCAAAACAGGCTTCCCACAAAGGCAGTAAAGAACAAGACACCATTTGAAGCTTGGTTTGGATATAAACCATCTCTAAACTTCCTTAAAGTGTTTGGTTGTTTGTGCTTTACCTATGTTCCTCATGTTAAGCGTGATAAACTAGACAAAAGGGCAATACAAGGCATTTTTGTAGGCTACAACACAATATCCAAAGCTTACAAAATATTTCAACCACAAACAGGGAACATTGTCATTAGCAGAGATGTGCACTTTGTGGAAAATGAAGAATGGAGCTGGGAGACCTTAAAGGACTCAAATCAAGCCACAAATCAACTAAAAGGAAAACTTCCAGTCAGAAATGTCGAGGGACAGAGAGATGAAGATTGGCAAAATGAGATTGTGGATAACATTCCAGTTAGAGGCACTAGATTACTCTGACGTTTATCAGAGATGCAATATTGCTGTTTGTGAACCTGCAAGTTTTGATGAAGCAAAACTTGATCAAAACTGGATGATTGCAATGGAAGAAGAGGTACACATGATTGAGAAAAACAAGACATGGCAGCTTGTTAAAAGACCTCATGATAGAAAAGTCATTGGGGTCAAATGGGTGTTCAAAACCAAGCTAAATGCTGATGGCTCCATCAACAAGCACAAGGCGAGGCTTGTGGTTAAAGGCTACGCTCAGATTTTTGGTGTGGACTACTCAGACACATTTGCACCTGTGGCTAGACTAGACACCATCAGGATTCTACTTGTAGTTGCAGCACAAAAGGGCTGGAAAGTGTACCAGTTGGATGTTAAATCAGCATTCCTAAATGGTTTCTTGCAAGAAGAGATTTATGTTGAACAACCAGAAGGCTTTGTGAAGAAAGGAGAAGAAGACAAAGTTTATCTCCTCAAGAAGGCTCTCTATGGTTTGAAGCAAGCTCCAAGAGCCTGGTACAGCAGAATTGATGATCATCTGGTAAGCTTAGGTTTTAAAAAAAGCTTATCTGAGTCCACTCTTTACATCAAGCACTGTGAGGGTAATATCCTTGTTCTCTCTCTTTATGTTGATGATCTTTTGGTAACTGGAGATAATATAGTTTTGATTGATGAATTTAAGATGGAAATGATGAAAGTATTTGAGATGACTGATATTGGATTGATGACTTATTTTCTCGGAATGGAGATCAAACAAAGTCAAGATGAAGTTTTCATTTGTCAAAAGAAGTATGCAAAGGAAATTCTCAAAAAGTTTCATATGGAAGATTGCAAGCCAATGAGCACTCCTATGAATCAAAAAGAAAAGTTGAGCAAGGAAGATGGAACCAAAAAAGTAGATGAGGCACAGTTTAGAAGTTTAATTGTGTAACACCCGCCTATTTTATGTAACGGACCACGTTAAGTTAGTAACGTTGTTAAGGAATTTTATTAATAAATTACATTATATGATATGATATATGATGTGAATGTTACTAACTTTTTATGTCAAGTTTTATGACAGATGACGACCGCATGGAATCTTTGTGCTCAAGTGTTCATGATTATTTTAAATGTATGTTTATTTATGATGCAATGATGTATGAATGATTTATTGTATGGCATTTAAGGACAGTTCGGCAGGCCGAACATTCTGCCCGAGATCGGCAGGCCGAACTTGGTGGAACCGGCAGGCCGAAGGAGAAAATCGGCAGGCCAAACACGGCTGACGAGCAGTCAGCAGAAATCTCTCCAAAATTATGGCTGAGTTAATTACGTTAATTGGATGATTTAATGTGATTAATTGGCATAATAATGGAATAATTTTGTCAGTTAAGGAAATTAAAAGGTTGACTTTGCATTGATTTGTCTGATTTTAAATTGTTTCCTATTTTAAGAGGGCAAAACATAGAAAGTAGGGAGTGATTGTTTGACTTTCCTTCTTTCTCTCCTTTTCTCCACGCCAATTAGCACCATTTCAGTCAGAAAATTCTGACTTAATGGAGAGTAATGAATTATCATTATGCTCATTACGTTAAAAATTTTTTTAACGTTTTCTTTTACTCAGATTTTCTCCCATCCTCTCTCACGCCTTCTCTCTTAGTTCTGAGACGCTTTTTCTGTCTTTTTCTCTTCCTCTTCTCTTCTCCACGAATTCCATTCCTTTTCTCTCAAAAAATTCTCTGCAAGAAAATTTAAAGAAGAAGTTATATTTTGTTGGTTGAATTCAAGAAATTTGAGAAGAAAATTTTAAGGTAAGGACTCGTTTCTTTTTTTTAAAAAAAAAAAGAATTCTCCTCCCCCAATCGTCTACAATATCTTCTCTAGGTATTGTATTTTGTCTTGAGTTTTCATTATGATGTTCATGTATGTATTATGTGATGTTTTTTCAAATATTCATGTCATTTCGGTGTTCTATGAAAAATATGAATTTTCTGTCTTCTACCCCTCACAGTAAAATGTTACTGTTTAATTTTGATGTATGAAAATGTAATGTTCATTCAAGGGGTAAATATGATATTTTTCATGAAAATTGACAAGAATATGCTTGTGTCATGTATGATGAATGTAATTTTGAGTTATGTGAAATTTTATGAGATTATGTTAAGAAAACTATTTTAACAATGATATATTTGGATTTTGTTTTATGAAATGTTATATATATATTTAAATGATTTTATGATAATGAAATAATTTTATACATGATAATAAGATGTTTGTATGAATTTTAAAATATATGTATTTTAAATTATTAGAAAATGTTTTTCAAAAGATTTTCATGTTTATAATGTATGAAATGTTTTGATGATAATATTTAAGGAAGCATGTTATGAATAGCGTTTATATGTGATGATAATTTTATGATGATGATTATGGGTTATGTTTGTAAAATGTGATGAATGTATACATGAGTATTATATGAATGAATGTTATGTGAATGGATATTTCATGATATGTATTAATGTTATTGCATCTTTAAATGGACAAATGGCTTCAACACTCAAGGAACGAGTACTACGAGACCACGGCGTCGTCACCAAATCACGTTAAGGTTAAGTAAGCTAGCTTTAAGGTAAGTACATTCTCACCTGCAACATGACACGTTTTACAAGATTTGATGTTATGTTCATAATGATATTCATGATGATTTTATGGATATTTTCCTTAAGAATTTCTATTAAGATTTTCATGATTTTTAAGTTATGCATGATTATTATGGCATGTTTCAAAGTATGAGAATTATGTATATATGTATCACCTAATAAGTGTTGCACACCAATGTTATGAGATGAAATGTTATGATGTCATGTTTGGTTTTGGATTAGCTACCCTTCTCCTTTCATGACGGCGCGCCTATGATGATGTTTGTGGTGCAACACTTGGGCCCTTAAGATAAAAATGGAATAAGTTTTAAAATGATCAATGTAATGAAAGATATGTTTCTATGAAATTGTGCTTAAGGCACTTTTATGATATGATGACAATGATGATGATGATGTTTATGAAATGTTTTAAATTGTGAGAATTATATGTACTTACTAAGCAATAGCTTAATCATGTTTTATGTCATGTTGCAGATAAGGGTAAGAAAATCATGGACTAGGCGGAGGACATGGGAAGGCGTGTGAGCACAAAGCACGATGAATTGTAACCGGAAGCACGCTAAGAAAAACGTTTCTATGTTTTTAATAAAGTTTCATATTTTTGAACACTATTTTTTATGATAAACATTTCAAGGATTTTGAACTATATTTCATATTTTATTTCATTATCTTAAGTATTATGATTTTCTGCATTTTTATGAAAGGTTGATTATGTTTTGCAAAATAAGTTTTCTTTAGACTTTGGCTCGGTCGGCCTGCCGAACACTTTTTCGGCCTGTCGAACGATGTTGAGATTTTTAAGCCAGATTGCAAAGCCTCTGCCGGCCTGCCGGTTGAGGGAACTCCGGCCTGCCGAAGTCCCAAGTTCGGCCTGCCGAACTGTGGGAGTAAATGAATTTTAAATGATGAGATGATTAAGGAGTTTTGATGTGATGTTTTGTTAAGTCCTGATTTTACTACTTGGTTTGTTTATTTTAATAAAGTTCATGATCTATTTAAAGTATAATTAAATAAATTACTCTATGGAATGTGTTAAGCTATATTATTTAACAATGATAAGTTTAAAAAAAAATTAGATGTATGAATGGATCCTGGTTAAGTATGTTTAAGTACTCTTAAAATCAAAAGTACTGTATAAGTTTGTTATTATATATATGTTCAAAGTTTAAGCAAGTACGAATGTATGAATGTAACGACATCTGTGACGTCCGAGCTAAGGGACATTACAAATTGGGTGTCTTATGTATCTTACAGCAACAAGACTTGATATCTTGATTGTTGTGAGTATTTTATCTCAGTTCATGCACTGTGCAAGTGAAATACACATGAAGTCTGCTAAGAGGGTGGTTAGATACATCAAAGGGGCAATCAATTTTGGCATCAAGTTTAAGAAAAGTAAGGAGTTCAAATTGTTTGGTTTCTCTGATAGTGACTGGGCAGGATCTACTGACGACATGAAAAGTACCTCAGGGTACTGCCTCAGTTTTGGATCAGGCATTTTTTCATGGAGTTCAAAAAAACAAGAAACAGTAGCTCAATCTACTGCTGAAGCAGAGTTTGTTGCTGCAACTGCTGCTGTTAATCAAGCTTTGTGGCTAAGGAAGATATTGAGTGATCTTCATTTGGAGCAGAAAGAGGACACTAAGATCTTTGTTGATAACCAAGCTGCAATAGCAATTTCTCACAATCCTGTCTTTCATGGGAAAACTAAACATTTGAACATCAAGTTGTTTTTCTTAAGGGAAGTGCAGAAGGATGGGGCTGTAACTCTTGTTTATTGCAAAACAGAAGAGCAAATAGCTGATGTTTTTACTAAACCCTTACAAGCTAGCAAGTTTGAGTCCCTGAGAATGAAACCTGGTATTTGCAGTCACTAAAGCAAGGAGGAGTGTTAGCTGTTATGTTTAGGACTGCTGCCATGATTAGTTGATTTGTTTTTGAATATTTCAAAGTGTGTTTCCTAGTATCCAGGAAGTTGTTAATGTTTTGATTTTATGTTTAATCTTAGCATAATTATTGGACAAAATCTTAGTAGTTAGTTATTTTTAAGTCTTTAAATGTAAGCATTGAATTCAATAAAGTGACTCACTTCTTCGATTTTCTTCAAAAGAATTCCTTACTGCCTTTTCATTATTCCTTCATTCGATTATTATCTCTGCACTATATTGCAGCCAGCAAACAACACTATTCCATTCTTTATTACCATTGTATTTTTCATTTATTTAAGTTAGATGGTTAATTTCGTAAGTTAAAATCACAAAATGTTTACAATACTACTGTTTGTGATATTGAAACTATAGGGAGAAATATGTACAACTTTGTGGGCAAATAAATGACGAAAAAGTGGAAATGGCCGATGATGAGAGTTCAATAGAAGAAGATACAGTCCGTAGCCTACGTACCAGCCCTGTTAATGCATGTTCCAGTGACCGAACATCTATAGAAGATTTCCAGATAATTAAACCAATAAGCAGGGGTGCATTTGGACGAGTGTTCCTTTCAAGAAAAAGAGCAACTGGAGATTTATTTGCTATAAAGGTAAATCCATGTCTGACGGTGGTTATATAAATGATACGCTACTTCTACATTTCTTAAGAATCTGGCACACCTTATCTTCTCTTTTATTGGATATAGATGTTCAAATCGGCATGCACAAGCATTTTCAAAATATGCTTGAAATTATGGTTCATTTTGCTCGGATTTTTTGTAATCATATCGTTTCTTTTTATATTATTTTTACAGGTGCTAAAGAAGGCTGATATGATTCGTAAAAATTCGGTTGAAAGCGTTTTAGCAGAGCGTAACATCCTTATCTCCGTTCGCAATCCCTTTGTGGTGAGCAGTACTTTAAAGTAAAATCATATTAATAACCTATTATTGTCAAGATGAACACTATACTTATGCTGACCTCGTATGATACTCTCATGATAAACAGGTCCGCTTTTTCTACTCATTCACATGTAGAGAAAATCTTTATTTGGTTATGGAGTACTTAAATGGTGGAGACCTTTACTCTTTGTTAAGAAACCTAGGCTGTTTAGATGAAGATATGGCTCGTGTATATATTGCAGAAGTTGTAAGGACAAACTAATGTTCTCTGTCTCTTGTTGTATTCTCCTATATAAGTTTGTGGCAATACAACTTCTCAATAGACTTATCATGATCATTTCTTCATTTATTTATGTGTTCTTTGTTTTTTCAGGTGCTTGCTTTAGAGTATTTGCATTCTTTAAATGTCATTCACAGAGATTTGAAGCCAGATAACTTGCTAATCGGTCAAGATGGTCATATCAAGGTCGATATTTTGTCGTTATTAATTCTTTTTCGTTTCATAATAAATTGTTTTTCATCTTTCATAAGTCCCTATTGTTCACATAAATTTCAAAATTGTTGTATTATAGCTGACGGATTTTGGACTCTCCAAAGTCGGACTAATTAGCAGCACAGATGACTTGTCAGCCCCATCAGTGAGTGATACTGGTTTTCTGGGAGACAATGAAGCAAGGGCTCATCATTCATCAAAGAGAGAAGAGCGCCAAAAGCATTCAGTTGTTGGAACCCCAGATTATTTGGCACCGGAGATTCTTCTTGGCATGGGGCATGGTTAGTCAAAAATACCTTGATGCGATGAGAAATTCGATATTTATAAGATGTCATTTCTAGTTTGATTCTTAACTTGTAAAACATGTATACCTTGTTTCTATTTTTGTAGGTGCAACCGCTGACTGGTGGTCTGTTGGCGTTATTCTTTTTGAGTTTCTTGTTGGTATCCCACCATTCAACTCCGATCATCCACAGGTAGGTCATCCTGCAATTTTTTTTTTTTTTTTTTTTGTACATGTAAGTTTTTGACAAAATTCATGAAGCTCTAAATTAATCACCGATTGTTCTTTTCATTTCAGCGAATTTTTGACAATATAATAAACAGAGATATACCTTGGCCCAAGATGCCTGAGGATATGAGCTATGATGCCCATGATTTAATTGACGAGTCAGTAGTGTTAGAGCATAATGCTCAACATAAATCTTCTTATGCAAACTTTTGGAGTTATCGGAGCATTCAATAGCTAAACTAGTATTTTTCAAATCTTCAGATTGTTGATTGAGAATCCAGTTCAGAGACTAGGAGCAACGGGTGCGGCTGAGGTAAGTTTTCGATCAAGAACTCCCATTATATCAAAAGCCACAAGTGTAGTAAGCAATGATAAAGTGCAACCATGCATATTGTGGCAGGTGAAGAAGCATCCATTCTTCAAGGTTATTAATTGGGATACCCTTGCCAGACAAAAGGTGTGAATTCAAGTATATTTAAAGGTCATATAATTATTGACAAATCCGTTTGTAACAGTTGAAAAAAAAAATGTATCTCCTTGCCGAATGCAGGCTATGTTCATACCATCGACAGATGCACATGACACAAGTTATTTCATGAGCCGGTACATATGGAATCCAGAAGATGAACATGTTAACGGAGGCAGTGATTTTGACGATATGACCGAGACATGCAGCACTGTCTCCTACACATGCAGCAACGTGCAAAGCGAAGATGTAAGTAGCATAAAGGGACTGTTGTTACCTAAGGGAGGTTCACTTTTGGGCGAGTTTCTAAGCAATCAAAATAGAAAGAAAATTACTACAATTATTGTTAGGCACAATTTTTTCTTTGTACTAATTATTGTATTGCTAGACAAATGAAGTGTTAAACTGGGAGTAGAATGTGAAGTTCCCACAAAACTCTAAAGCTTCATTTGATCATGTGTTGCTCTTGATTTTCTCTGTCAATCAGGGTGATGAATGTGGTAGTTTAGCGGATTTTAGTGCTACCGCCCTTGCCGTGAAATACTCATTTAGCAATTTCTCGTTCAAGGTAAGGGCTAAAGACTGCACACATATACATACATCCTCCCTAAAAATCTTAACAGGAGGGTCACTGAACGTAGTATTAATGTTGAAGTTGCGTAAAGTAGTTTGGTTACAACTAAATTTCCTGTTCTTGAGTCAATCCAACATCGATGGATATTGAAGATGCATAACATAATTTTTAGATAACTAATTTTTAAATGTTATATCAATTTAATATTGATGTTACGTTTAACAATGATCATGTTACGTTTTTCTCTTCTACATGTTATGTTAAAGGAACTCCCTGCTAGAGAAACTGTAGAAAAACCACATACACACATATATACTATCAAAGTATATATGTAAACTTTAATTTGCAATGTGTTATTTTTGTATGAGAATGCAATGCAATTCAACTTGAAATCTCGACCTTGATCCTGGTCTCAGAATCTGTCTCAACTGGCTTCTATCAACTATGACCTGGTTGTGAAAAGCATGTTGGGATCATCAGATGACTCTAAACCACCCATTACCCCAGCTAATAAGGTAACTTGCTTATTATATGTGACAAAAAAGTACAATCTAACAGTAACTTACTTTATTTCTCTTTCTATCTTCTTAATTGAGCCTTTAATTAATTTATTTTCGTGTAATTGTATGGCACGCTCATTTTTTATAGGATTCTTGAAGAGAACTTTGGATCTTGAAAAGTTCATGATGGTGGGGATGGCTCAGGCTCATCCACTAATGTAATCAGTTGCTAGCATTTCTTTACAAATTAAGGCAAAGATGGGTTAATTTTTAAGCCTGTATAGTTGTCGTTTACTTTCTTTGTCTCATTGTTTTTTTTTCCTTTTTGAAAAATAGGATAAACTGCAAAAGATCATGTGTTTTATTTTTGTTTTAACCACATGATTTTTCATGTATGTATTTTAAAATAGATGTGTCTATAGTTGTTTTTTTTTTTTATCAAAATACCTGTTATCTAGCTAATACACCATAAGATTTACTTGACAATTTGTAGCACTGAAGATGAAAGTGCCTCCATGTGGTATTAAGATCTGCATAATAATTTTAGAATAAGATTATACTTTGTTAACTTTACTTAAATGTAAGGAAATAATAACAATAATTTACGTTTATTTGCCACTGACATGACCATTAATTATCATCATGATACTTTCTAGCCAAAAAAAAAAAGATTTTTTTTTTCATTTTGAAGTTATATCATTCCAAATTTATTTTCTTTTGTATATGTATCATACATATACAATTATAAATTAAAATATCTACGTCTTTTAAAAAATAAATTAAAATATCTACTAATATTGATAATTTGATGTCAACTTTGTCATTATAGAAGCAATTAACAATTTATATGCAGAGTCCTTATTTTTGTTTTTCCATTCCTAAAATTCATGGTTATGGGAAATACTTCGGGGATAGATTACTGTCGTAACAAATGAATCTGAACCGTCAATTCTATAACACTGAGGTCACTAATCATGGCCGATCTAAATGTAATGGATCTAGATTAAATGATTGTTATGAAATTAATGCGATAGAAACAAAGAATAAAAATACACAAAGAAAGGCAGAGGAGAAGAAAATCACTAAACTCGTAAATATTACAATTGAGGCGTTGGGAAAGCTCAAAATTCGTTAATAATTAAGCCATAAAGCAATACATCATACATATAGGTATAGGCAAAACCTTATGGGCTCAAAAACATAAACTAAACGGCCCAACAACAACGGTCCATATCGCGAGGGTGAAGCCCTCGCACCTTCGGCGAGATCAGTAGTGGGTTACGGGATCGGGCCTATCGGCCTGCCTCCGTTACCACCACAGATCTCATGAAAAATCTCACTTTTATTTTTCACCATAATTTATCGCACAGCGAGCTTTTCGAATTGGGCCAAACTAAATTCGGGTCACCATACTCTAACAATGATCAAGTCCAAGCTTCTGCTTTTCTAGATTTCTTGAACAGCTTCATAACACAATTTTCCATTTACTGGTATCTATTTTAAAAACTCTTTCTAAATTACATATTATTATGAAATTGTCTAAAATCCGATTTGTAGGATATTCAAAATTGCTGGAGGGAATTGAAAGAAAAAAAAAAGGTACATTATCAAATCCTGTCATTGCCTAACGAATTCTTTTTTATTTTCTTTTTTAAGTGATTTGTTTAATGAATTCTCAGAAAAACATTTATCACTATATTTATCTTCATCAAAAAAAATTGTATCGAGGACATGATCAATTCCATATAGATATTAAAATTCGAGAAAATTTGACAAATGGTTGCTTTTGGCTATCTTTTCTAAAAAAATATGACCGAACATTTAAAATCAGAGAAATGTCGTTTTTTCACATAAATGAGTCATTGATAAACAATAGTCAATCAATGATGAGCCCATGTATTACTGATCATTTATTAACAGTTCATCACTGTTGATAAAATATGCCAATCACTAATTAATATTAGTTAATTATTGAAATACCCCCAAGCTAACCAGTAACAAATTATCAAGTTGATTATTAAAAAACCACAAATCAGCATATCAATGATTAACCATTTAAAAAAAAATGAAAAGAGTCAACTACTTAATTTTATAAAACCTCGATCATTTACTTAAAAAAGGTCATTTACTCTCAAATCCCTTTCACTACAAGAAATGAGCCCATTGGCGATGAAATTTTTAGCGACGACATAAAAGTCCACTTTCATGTGTCAGCTAAAAGGTTTAAAATGAATATTTACAAAATCATTGATTTTCGATAATTGGTCCCACTTTTTGTTCTTGTGGAAATTTCTAGTAACAAGAGCTATTGATGTCACATCAAAATTAAACTTTTAGCAACGAAAGTCGTGAAATACCAGCTGCTCGTGCCAGAAAGTGTTAGTTCGTGCTAAAAATAATTAGTTTTTATTGTTGTTGCTAAAACTTGGCATCAATGAGACAACAACGGTTGCCAACTAAGACATTTAGTGACGACATTGTTGTTGCTAAGAACTTGAAAGTTAATTTTTACTAAAACTTTAAGCAGTAAAAATGAGAGGTCTTTGGATTTTTTCAAGAGTTTGAGCGATGGTTTTGTAATCGCTAAAAATATATTCTAATATGTTTAGATGAAACGTCATCGTCTCGTAATATTATAGCAACGACACTCTTACTTTTGTGTCAATACTAAAAGTCTTGAATATATCATGTCGCTGCGACCTTCTTCCTCCCCAAATCTCCTCCTCTTTCTCTCTCTAATCATGTTCTCTCTCTACCCCCCTTCCCTACCCCTACTCCGACGAGACCCACCACCCAACCGTTCAAGCCAACTTCTGCCGCCACTCACCGTGCCTTTCTCTTTCCTTCCTTTTTTTCTCCCCACGCCCCTTCTGTCACCCGCCTTTCTCTCTTTCCCTCCTTTTTTTCTCCCTCTACCCCCTTTGCCTAACCTTACCTAGTGCTACCCCTTCCGACTAGACCCACCACCGCTGCCCCCACTTTGACTAGAACCGCCCAGCCTCGCCCCCACTCTTTCTCTCTTTCCCTCCCTCGCCCTCTTTCTTCCCCATGTCAATTCTGCTGCCACTGTCAGCCCTACTACTTGTCGCCGTCTGCCTCCTCGTTTCTAATCACCCCAATTTTGTGGTGATTAAATATGAGTTTTGTTTTTTAAATTTTTTTGGTTTCCTTGTGTTAGTTTTAATTTGTTAGTTTGTTGATAATGTTGTAGTTAATTGAACATGTTACGTGCAATATATGATTATGTGATGGATATGTAATTTGTGTAATGTGAGATATGTGATTATGTGATTTTGTGTAATGTGTGTAATGTGATGTTATGTGTAATATGTGATTTTGTGTAATCGGTTTATCATTTGTTAATTTTGGTTATGTGTAATATGTGGCTATGTTAATATTTTTAATTGAATATGTGATCCAGTAAGCATATGTTACGTTATGTTATTTGTTAATTTTGATTGTGTGTAATATGTGATTTTGGTAATATGTTTAATTGAATATGCGATTATATGTAATATGTTATTTGGTTAGGTTTGGAATTAAAAAAATTGTTTTAATGTTAAGTAATAATCTTAATAGTTAAAAATCTTAAAATTAAAAATTTAATTAAGTAATAACAATCTTAATTAATTAAAGTTAAGAACAATTAAAATTGTCTTAATTAATGATTAAGTAAGTAATAATGGATAATCTTAATAATCAAAATTAAGTAATTAATAATCTTAACTAATTAAGTAATAATTAATTAATTTTTGGAATTAATAATAGTTAAAAATTATTAAGCAATAATTAAATAATAATAATATAATTAATTAATTAAGTGGTTAATAATTACTAATTTATTTAAATGTAAAAATAATAATAATAATAATAATTGGAAATTAATATTTTATTGAGTGTAAAATTAATAATAATTAATTAGGTGGTTTCCTTATAATTACAAATTTATTATACCAAAAAATAATAACAATTTTAGATTAACATATAATAATAAAGAGTAGTTAGAAAAAAAAGAATTATTGTTTAATATTGACATGTAAAAATTAATAAGTAACGAATATAAATAATTACATAAAATTGAATAAAATTTGAGGTGAAAATAATAAAGAAATTGGTTATACTTGATAAAATTATATAATTGAGTAGAAAATGTAGTGACACTATTTCTAGTGATATTCAAGAATTTGATGCAAGCATACTACTAATTAAGGTTATAGTATACAGTCGCCAAGAATCGTACGTAAGTACAAATTTGTTGCTTATCATATATTGCATTTCGATCTTAAAATAACCTTAGACTTGTTCGAGAAACGATGAGTGGCTCATCAATTTTTGAATTGTTCCGTTTGGACAATTTAATATTGTAATTTTATGTGTTTGTTACTCATTTCTACTCATGCCTTGTGGTGGATGTTTCAGTTGTCTTCCTTCATTCTCCGGGTGTGTGACCTTTGATAATACACTTAGGAGAACTAAGGGGAGATGTTGCCGAAACTTCTATAAAAAAAAAAGGGGGTATTTTAATAACAAAGCCAGTGTTAAAAAAATACAATACATTTAAAAATATTAAATTAAAATAAAATCAAGACCAAAATTAATTATTTAATTGCAATTAAATCTATATTTTTTGCATTTAAAAAAATAAAAAAGACAAGGAGTGATGAAAAATGTCGACGCTTAAAACTTATGCGCAAAACCTTTAGCAATGAGATGTCATCAATAAATCTTTATTAAAATGTGAAAATTTTCAAAATTTAAAACCTTTTAGCACGACAATTTTAAGAATGTTGTCGCTAAATACTGTTGATGATGTCATTTACTTAGATTCATGAACTTAAGAAATAACAACGACGTGTCGTCACTATCGTCCTTAAAAAAATTTTAACAACGAATCTTTAACGACAACAGGTTAACTTTTAACAATGTCGTCATCGCTAAAGGCTTATATTAACTGTGATAAATATGAATAAATATCATATAAATAATTAGATATATAAGGTTTGCTATTTTTTATTATAAGATTATAATTTTGTGGAATCTTCTCTCATGATCTTTTTATGTAACTATTCAGATTAGAATAAATATATAATTTTACAATAACCATCCGTACAAAAATAAACATGCAAAATGGAGAAGAAAAAACCTAACATATGAATACAGACATCGTTACTCCATCTCTTTTACCATATACTAAAGGAGGCGAACGCCGCTTTTCTTTGTGGGCTGACCCGTGGAGGAAGGGACGTTCCCTCCCCTTTTTTTTCATGTTTCTTTTTTTCATCCCTATTTTTACTTTTTGCTTTTCTCGTCCTCTTTTTTTTCATCCATACTTTTTAGTTTTCCTTTCCTTTCCTTTGTTTTTTTTTTTTTTGTCCTCCCTCCTTTTTTATTTACATCTTCAATTCTTCATTTTTATTCATTTACATTTTTAGAATGTTTTTTATTGCTTTTCCTTAATATCTTATATATTTTTAGATTCACTAAATTAAATTATTTTCTTTAATGTGTAAAATTAAAGTACTTTTTTACTTTATCTTTATTGCATATTCATTTACATCCTCTAAAATACTATTTTATCAAGTGTGGCCTTTAAGTTTTGTTCATTTTTTTTCTGTTTTTTCCTGTTTAAGTAACTTTTTCCTCCTTAATCCTCCTATTAATGTGGGATTACCTAAAAAATATGTAGTCAATTTTGTCTCCAGCCATGACCCTCCTGAATGTTTTTATCTAGTTGTTTTCCTTCAAGTAAACGAGTATAACTAAATAGAGAAATTTTAGATTTTTGAATTAAAAATGTAACACGTGCACATGGCACGTGCTTATAACCAATTATAACAAAAAAAAAAATGCTATTCTCCTCGTGCTCCTACCGGCACTACCACCTTTCTCAAGTCCAAATTTGTTGTCCTATTGATTGTCCCTCCATTATTTATCCAGCACATCATTCAAACTTAATAAGCTAAATACATAAATAAAATCTAATTATTAAAAGTAATTATGCAATTCATTTAAGTGTTAAAATTTAATTGGGGGAACAACCAAAAGGACAAAAAAAAAAAGAAGGATAACAAATCTTAGATTCCACCTTCTTTATTGCGGAGGAGAAATTACCATTTAACTCCGGTACTCATGATCCATAGGCTTTTTCAGAGGAACATTGTTGGGGAAATTTGGACTTGGCTTATATTGGGAGAGCAACATGCATGTAGTTTAGGTGTCGACAAAGTGAAGATCAGTGATCGAGTGTTTTAACAAACAGGTTGACACGAATTGTTGGAGGTGCAAGAATATGCTTTAGTTGGATACTTTTTCTTGTCTGCTCAACGAGCTTGATTATAACATAAAAGGAAGATTAGGAAGGGTATATAATACTCTTCTTTTCTTTTTGTTTTTTTTCACCCTTTTCCTTTCTTTTGCATGTAAGAGTTCTTGCAACTGATGTACTTCCATGTGTACTAAACATGGCTAAATTCAAGCAATTGATTGCTTGACACTCAAAAATATTCTGCCAAATCGTAACCACCCGTGCAAATTGAAATTAGGCTTGTTGCGAAATAAGAATTGGCTAATTGCTCCAGTTTTAAAGATTCGCTTTGCTATCCTTTCGTACACATTTATTCTCCTTAACCTAATGACCTCATAAATATTAATTGGCAAAATTTAACAGAAATACCTTACTATGCCCACACATACATTTTGTCAAAGAGAATACCACCAGGTCATAGATCAGCAAAGGCCAAATTAAAAGCATATGCACGAACTAGTGGAGTGTACCGATCCCATTGACGATTGATATGAAAAAAGAAATGAGAAATTGGCCTTTTTTAACCAATTTCAATTTAGGGTAATTTAGGTATGCAAATTAACAATTGCAAGTGTATAAAGAGGGCAAAATAGCAAAAGTAGAATAAGGGAACTGGGTAGCTTTTACGTAGAGAACAATGCATTACTTTTTTAAGTTTGCACAAACAGTAAGTAACGAAGTTTGTCCGCAATTTAAAGTCAGCCACCACAAACCACCGAGAACTAATAATGAAAAAAACAACATTGAAGACAATCAAGTACATCCCTCTTTTAGTCAGCCATACTATTTGGGGCCCTCTTCCTAGTATACATACACTTCAACTAGGTTTTCTTCCTCGGCTAGAAGCCTTCATAACGTTTCCAACTCGCGCTATATTTACTATCAAACATGTACAGAAAAACAAAAAGTTGTTTCGAGAAAGGAGTACAGATGGAGATATGAGAGAGAGAATGTAGAAATGAACCTAATAAGCAAATGCAGTCATACAGCCGCTTTCGTTCTGAGCTCATCTGGTGGAGCAGGAAATGATGCTGGTTGAGCCACAATATATAGTGATTTTAACAACAACGATGGCAACCCTCTTGCCACACATCAACTGGAAAATATCCACTTCAGATAACTTCTCTTTGCGTTTACGTCACAGCCAGATGCACGAGATTTAGTCCTAGTTGGCGTTTCACATGCTCAGGTATTAACTTATTAACAAGTTCTGGCGAAGCCCCGGTCAACTATAACAAATAAGACAAGTCCAGTTAGTTATAGAATAATTGTCAGAAACATGAAAACCTTGTTAAAAAAAGAAGAGAAGAGAGAGAAAAAAAATACCAACACTTGCAGCAAAACAGAAAAATTTTTTCATAACCCCGAAACTACCTCACCCACCCCCAGAATGACTGCATCCCTGAATTAACAGTCACCCAAAGGAATGCAGCTCCTCTGACTTGATTTGTAAATAAAAAGAAATCACGTACTGGTTTCTATGTAGACTAGTATAATCCTCAATAAAGCAGGATACATTTATACTCCTGAAGGGATCTTCAGGCTTCGTACACAAATAAAACTTCAAAAAGTAATTAGGAACGGACAACATACTTCCTGTTTAAAGTTGAAGAGAGGTGGAAGTGGACGACCATTTGGTAAGCGAGCATTTGGCTCACGGAGTTCATCAAAGAAAGAATGAACACATGCCTCTAGCTGCAATGACAAAGCAAAACTTGGTTAAAATCAGAGCTATATAAAGAACAAAATGTAAAATGAAAAAAATATTCTTAACAGTAATTCGCTTGTTAATAGGAAAATGAAAAATGAAATAGAAGACAGATTTTGATAGTAGCAAGTATTAGGCAAACTAATGGTACCCATCAATATCAAACATGAAAGTGAAAGACTAACAACTCGTCCGTACTTTTAGCCTCCTAAAGAATATCCAAACATGCAATACACAAGAAAAAAGGAAGGAAAAAGAAAACATTTGAGACCTTGAGACTGGGGAAAAAATCAAAACTATCTCTAGCATGTAAGTCTGAAACTAAAACTCAGTCCTTATGAATCCAAGCACCAAATAATAGTTGAGTTCAACTTACTGCAGTGCAGCGGAGACTTGGTGAGTACTGCAGCAGTCGTGAAGCCAGATCAATTGCTTCTGGGGGCATCCGCTTGTGAAAAACCTAAAATGAAGAATTTTAATAGGGGATGAGAGTCTTTTATTGGGGAGAGAGAAAGTTGAGCACTCTTTTAAGTCTCCAACAATAGGGAAAATTACTTTCACCGACCCTGGACAATCTTTAATTTAATTGGGAGAAGTTAGAAGGAACATAATTAATGCTATGATGGTATGTCCTTAATAAAGATGCCTAACCTTGTGCCAAGGGTGTGCTTTTATCTGAGGAAACCTGAAGTCTGTATAACTTGGATTCATACAACGAATTTCTTCACGGGTTGGTGTGCCAAGAACCTACAAGGACAAAATGGAAGAAGTCATTTGTGGCCGTAAGGATTATGTGCTTTCAACCACTCATCACTAAACGAACCTTGATAATCTCTACCAGCTGGTCAACTGCATTTTCTCCAGGAAACAATGGCTACAAAATCATATATAAAAGAGTAAGACAACATTGAGACACAAGGGAATACAACTGCCTTTAATAACACCAAAAAATGATGCTTAGAATGCTATAACTTAGATGCCAACCTGGCCCAAAAGCAATTCTGCAAGCACACAACCGGCTGACCAGATATCAATTGAAGTTGTATATTCAGTAGCACCAAATATCAGTTCTGGAGCCCGGTAAAAACGTGAGCATATGTATGATATGTTGGCTTCACCCTTGATCTGCAGAATAACAGATTTATGGTGAGTTTGTAGAAATATACAGAAAGACAAACATAAATTTGGAGGGCTATGTGATACATTAGCACTGACACCACCATGTAGCATGAGAGTCTTAGTCGGTACAACTTAATAATATCATCTCACAATGGATGATTCTGAAATTTTTTACGCATAATAACTAGGTATTCTGCAAAATTACCATCCAGCAGCAGCAAAAATATGGTGGGGGTACCTTTTAGGAAGTTGAATAATTCTCAAAAATAAAAATAATCTAAATATCACCTTAGATATTAGTAGTAATGCAACATGAAATAACAAAATGAAAACGAAATATGCATGAACTGGTGAACCAATTACATTCAGCCATTCACAAAATGTAACTGTTTAATAATCTCCTTGCAAATAGCTAAACCTGGTATTAATCAACAAAATAGCATGCAACTTAGAATGAAAATAAATAAAATAAAAAGCACAAAACTAATACAGATTTGACATTAGCAAGCCAACATACCAGCATTTTTGCACTTCCAAAATCACAGAGTTTAACTTGGTGCGTAAGAGGATCAACCTGTACTCAAAAGACAGTGAGTTCAAAGAATTAGCGGTGAATATTAACAAACAATTTTTGTCTCTAATGGTAGAATTGGTGAAGAGCATATACCAAAATATTTTGAGGCTTCAAATCTCTATGGCAAACTCCAGGGACTGTGTGTATGTAAGCCAATCCCCTAAATATCTGGAATGCATGCCAAAACTCACGTCAGGAAATATATCAAGAGGCAAGTTAAAAATAACAAAAGTGCACCACCCTACCTGGTACATGTAAAGTTTGACATAAATAAGCGGCATTCTCTGATTCGCATTGCTATAATGCTTCACAACCCAGTACATGGTCTCGGGGACATATTCCATAACCAAGTTAAGAAAGAGTTCATTTTTACTTGTGGTGGAAAAGAAACAATGCTTCAGGGAAATCACATTCGGGTGATCCATTACACGCATTAACTGCAGTTCCCGGTTCTTGTATCTTCTATCCTGCAATACTTTCTTGATGGCCACTGTTTCACCAGTTTCCAAACATTTTGCCTAAGAGAAAAGACATACGAGGATGAGACACAGTTGATAAGTTGGTAACACGACAGCTAACAGTTGATAAGTTGGTAACACGACAGCTAACTGTAAAGATCTTTTCAATACCAGACCTGGAACACAATGCCAAATGACCCAGTCCCCACAACTCGTTCTGCCATGTAACTAATGGTCTGCAACAACACATCAAGAACATCAACTTCCCAGGGAAAGCAAACTTAACCTAGACGGCTAGTGAACCATCTAGATCCAATACAAATCAAATACCATATCCTAATTTTCATCACAATATTTATTGAGAGGATGCTTTACCTGTTTGGGTTCTCCATTTTTTCCTCCTATCGTCGTTGAAATGATGTGCCCAGTGACTGAATCATTTCCATCCACAATCGAGGCAGATATCTCCTGTGATACAAAATTACAACATCATATAAGGGAAAGGCTACAATGTAATTTAATTCACCGGTGAACAAGCACTAAAAAAGAGGAAATAAAAGAGGGGTCTAAACAAGCAAGAATAGACATAGTTTAATACAAATTTGGCTTTAAGAGCTGGAAATGTAAGTTCAAAGAGATCCCTTGAGATACGAGGGAAATAAACAGTCCAGAGAAACAAGAAAAGAAAAAGGCAATGAAATAATGGTAGTTTCCAAGAAACAATTACACCCCATGAAATTTTCTGTAACCAAAGCAGATGAACAAGAACTAACCAAATAGAGGGTTAAAGTTTAACCATTTACCTCATAAAATAAAATCTTACAACAGATTTAAGAGCATCACACGAAAACCAAAAAGAGAAAGCTAATCAGAGGCACAGAAAGACTGGTCTAGCGAAAACCATAAAGCAGAAAATCACAAAGCACAATCATTAAGCTCAAACCCATATTATCTGAAAAGTAATGAACAGTGCGATCCAAAACTATCAGCTAGGGTAAGGATATCCTAATCTCAAAGTAATCTCTAGAGGAAAATAAACAAAACACGCAAGAGCGAACCAAACCCTAGCTCAAAAAGAACCTCTACCTCACAGATCGGAGGAAAAAGGAAAGAAATGAAGCTTAAAAAGCAAAAGAGACCTCGGTTAGAGCACAGATCAAGACAAATAATACCAGTAACGCCATCAAATACTCTCGGAGAAAAGCTCAGCGACGAGATCGCCGAAGAAAAGAAGCACAAAACCAAACAAGGCTAAAATCTCGGACAACAAAATGGCAGGTAAAATCAGAACAGGAAATTCCGAGCCTCATTTCCTAATTTGGCAACGCATCAGTTAGGCAGAGACACAAAGGAATCGCCGAAAATTCCTTTTCTTGGCAACGTTAAGGTCAGAACTTTCCGTGAAAAGAAAAATTAAAAAAAAAAAAGGAAAAAGAAGGAAAAAGTACCTTATCGTCAGCCATGTCCGCTCCGAGGAGAGAGAGAGGAGAGAGAGGGGGAATCTCGTGGAAGATTAGGTGGAGAAGATGAAGGTGGAAATGGCGAAGAAGCTCATGTTCAGAGTGTTGGAGGTGGAGATGGAGATGGAGATGGAGATGGAGATGGTGGTTAGAGCAAGAAGAGGGAGAGAAAGGGGAGGCCCCAGCCTAGAGACAAACAACATAACATGCCCATGTGATTCCAGCTCCTTTTCTCTCTCTCTCTCTCTCTTTCTTTTATTTTCTTTTCTTTTTTTTTTTTTTTTTTTTTTGTTTTTCTTGGCCTTTTTTTATTAATTTATTATTTCTTACTATTAATTTAATTTTTATTTATTTTTTCCGGCTAAATAAACTTTCTTTCTTTCTTTCTTGCTTTCTTTCTTTCTTTCTTTTGTTTTGCGGCTTGAGAAAGGGCCCGAACTGTTTGAAGGAAAGAACGACAATGACCTTTGAATGTGGGGGAGTCCAGTCTGCCGACGTCAATCTGGTTGGACCAATTTGCCCGTTTTGTCGCCCTCTTTTTCTATTTCTTCTACTTTTTTTTTTTTTTCCTCAAAAGAGAGAATTTTTGTGGAATGTGGATGAAAGCACTAATGAGTTTGTTAAACATAATTTTAAGGTGGTTTAGGCCTGTTTGTTTGGTGATTTAAATTACGGTTTGAATTATTTTGCTATGATATTTTTTTCATAAAAATTTAAATCTTTATTCAAATACTCTATTCAAATACTCGAACTAAACGGGCCCCAATTACAATTGGTACTATCTTGTCTTAGAAATCTTAATTGAAATGTTCTGTTATTTACAATGAGCTTGATTTTTGAAGCATGAAAAAAATATATACAACTATAATTTAATAAAAAATAAAATCTATGGCAATAAAAAAAACTCAGGATAGAAAACATTAATAGGATATTTGACAAATATAGTTAAAATTAACTTTTTAGTTTAAAATACTGTAACATGTAAAAATTTTATATTGTAACAATTTTATTTATAGTAACATGTGAAATTTTATACTATTAACTAATTAAAAATTAGTTCCGGTAATACTAACCAAACAAGCTATAAAAAAAAAAAACAGTTGCGGTGGCAAGGGTGGCGTTGGAGCTCCGCCGAGTGAGGACGTGGAAAGTGACGCAGGATTGATCTCAGAGCTCTCATCATATGATGGAGATCTTTAACTTTTTTTTTTTTTTTTTAGTTTTTGAAACTTTTAACTTTTTTATTGATTGTTTTATTTTTGGATTGTTGGTGAACTTGTGCAGATGATAAATGAAATTACATATGTTTCTCTATTTTTTAACGCTTTGTTAAATTAGCATCTCATTTTGAGCACTTTAACAAATATATTTTTTTCTCTTTATTATGTTTTTTTATTTTTGAATTAATTAAAAGGGTTGAAATCTCATTTCATGTTTTGCAAAAAAACAACAAGATACTTACAATAAGATTTTCTGAACACAAGAATATGGAATTAAAATTTTATTAAACCATAAGGTACATAAAATGATGATTTCTCTAATTTAATGAAAATATGATAGTTTACATTGTACTAATAAAGTATTTTTTTTTCTCACTCTATCATGGTGTTCTCCAACTTATAATTAGGCATGTGAAAAGCACTAATAAATTTGTATCGCACGTTATCATTTATATTTTAGCACCTTCATACCATAGCAATAAAAGATTGAATTCTATTGATAATTTTCTTCAATAAAAGCGCTAAAAGATAAATACTTGCGTGTATCAAGGACTTGGCATAGTCTCTTTCTGTAATTTGAGTCAGTAAAAAAAGAGAAACAAAAACTATAATTTTTCATTAAGGGGGTGTTTGGCAGTGGTGGGAACCACTCAGTTCTCATCACAATCTCAATTATGAACAGTATAAAACTCTCATATGCTACAATAACAATAAAAAAATATGCTACAGTATAAAACTCTCACATGCTACAGTAAAAAAAATTCTCACCGCCTTTCCAAACACCCTATAAGTGTTTGAAATTATATTTTTAAAATAGCTTTGATGTGTCAAAATGATTTCAATTATTTCTAAAAGTTACAAAAATGTTGTTTTTAAGCTTATAATCTATTTTGAACATTTTGATATGAGTTTCAAAGTCTATTTCAGAAGTGTTTTTTTAAGAAGGCATGTTTTGTGGCTTTGTCATGAAGACTTATGAATCGTAGATATAATAGATCATCCAAACACTTTTAAAAATAGCTTTTGGACTCAGAAAGCCAAAAACAGCTTCTAAAAGCCCTTCAAAACAGGCCCTAAATTTGTTTTAATAAAGACAAAATTTTCATTCAGCTATATTACAATATTCTACAAAAATTAAGTCCCGTGTAATAACTAACATACTATACTAAACAAAACAGTTAAATTATTACTTTTACCAAAGGTTCTAAACAACAAAGAGGACTTGTATCAAGTTGTCACATATTTGGAGTTTTTCATATATAATTCAATGTGCGCAATGTGTATGAGAAAGTAAGCACAGCGTTAATCAGATTTATTCTTGAATTTAAGATTGTTCTAACTACCACTCTTTTTTTTTTCCTTTTACAGAATGTTGCAACTATTTTAGTTGCAAATATTTGTATGCTTATTAACAAGGTCTAGTAATTTATACGTGTTTGGTGCCATTTCCTGCGACATATATTTACGCATCCATAAAATAACTAACCTATATTTGTCTTTATCAAGAACCTTATACAACCATTGACATGACCAGTTTCTTGCTTATTTACTTCTCTTAGTCCAAATAAAAATAAGACAAAACTTTATAAGCTTGAAGTTATCAAACACCCTGTTTGTTTGACTGGTTTAGTTCAGTTTGGCTCAGTTTAAACGATCATTATTGTTTAAATTGGTGTTTGATAAAACATTTAATTCGAATTAAACTGACAATTAAACTTAGCTAAACTGCCCAACTTAGAGTTCAAGCCCTCCTTCTATTTGAATATTTCGAACCAATATTAAACAATGATTTCACTTCTATATATTTATAGTTATAATTTAACATTATTATCTCATATTATTTTTAATTAAATAACTTCTTTTTATATATTTTATATTTATTTTTTAATTAAATAATTTTTACATGCTTCAAACTACAGTTTTCAATACTTATCCAAACACAAATTCAGATTAGATATCCTATTTAAATTAATACTTTAATTACATATTTAAACACTAGTTCGGATTACTGCCTAAACTACAGAATTTGAATTTTTTTATTCAAAGCAGAAAAGTTTAAACTAACATATTTCGAACCAATGAACCAAATAGAGCAAAAGTTGTCGGTCTAGTTTATGGTTTGAAGAGAAAATCTAAATAGAAATTCAAATTAAAACTATTAGCAAAAAGGGTTGGAATCCATTTTTTTATTCCAATCCTTAAAACAAATAAGGGTCAATGATTAGGTTGTGGAATCTTAAAACTTAAGGGTCCGTTTGGTTGGAGGGATGAAAAAAAAGAAGAATAGCTAAGATAAGAAAAGGGGATTATGAAGGAATGCAAGGATTGAAGATTTTCTTAGAGTTGTTTGGTATGATAAGAAGGAAAGATAATGACTTTATATTCTCTTGTTTGATACGAGGAAGAAATAAGAGAGGAAGGATTAGATTTTGTTGATACAATTACAATTTTACCCTTGTATTAGAAATAATTAGATTTGCTTGAAATTTTTTATTTTCAAAAAAGAATTAGATTTCTTTGAATCAATTAACCGTCACAAAAGTTTATAAATTTACCCCAAAATACATATCTAAAATATAGGATTGAGAAAAGCTTTGCTTAGAGTATAAACATCCCAAGAGAAAAGATAAGCAAATCTAATAAAAAAGGTAAAAGAAAGAATCAAAACAAAAGGCCCTAACACAAAAATGATTTTTTAAAGTAGAAAATATAAGTAAAAGAAACAAAAGACAACACGTGGAGGATGTATATACAATGAAATATACAAAGATATGAACTATTTCAAGGATAACAAATAAATGCAAGTCACCTAAAGAGAACAAGGACAATCTTTGGGTTTGGGTTTGGGTTTTTGGGATTTTGACAAAGCATGAAGAAAAGTTTCTCCACTAGCTTCAGAAAAAGGAGGTCATATCTTGTTTGGTTTTGTTTTGAGAATTTTTAGAAATATTTTTGTATATTTTTTGAGGTAAAAATTTCAAAAATATTCTCAACACAATTCTTAAAAAATTTTTATTTTTCAAAACAAAACTATTCAAACATATTTTGAAAACAATAATTGACCCAAAATATCTTTGGAGTTTTTTGATAAATATGCAAATTCACATAGGGCAGTATTGGAACGCCGATCCCAATCTGTCTCATTTGGGAGTATTGTTTTTGGAGGGTACAAGGATTCACAATCCTTAGCTTATTTCCTTCCTCCCACCAATCTATCCAACCAAACAACACCAACTCTCACTTTCCACACTTAAATCCCTCAACACTAATCTCTCCACCATTCTTTCTCTCCAACCAAACACACTCTAACATAAACATGGGGTTATGATCTGATGTGAGAGAAAATCACTAAATAGCTAAGTAGATTGCAAAAGTCTACCTATCGTTTTTTTTTCTCTCCTTGAATGGTGAAAAAGACTACTAAGAATTTTGACAAACAATTGAGTGGGAAGTTTTGTAGTTAAAAAAAATCATTTTTACCCTATATAATTATAACTTTACTATTTATAAAACTATAAACTTTAATATAATATATAATATATTTTTTTAGACTAAATTTTATAATTTTATTAATAACATATTAAAATCTTATCGGTTAAACAAGAGTGCTTGTAAAAAAAAAAACTCCTCCATTGATGTTACCTAGTTAAGCTAATTGGCAGCTTTTTTGCCACAAACATGGCAGATGATTGATTAACAAGACCCGGCATAATAAAAAGCATTATGGGTGCGCATTAGATTTTCAAAAGCTAAAATAATGAAAGGTGACTTACAAAGCTCCTTCCCCACCATTTTTTTTCCTCTTTAATTTAGCCTTTAGGTAAAAAAAACAAACATTGTGCACTCTTTCTCGGTCTTCAAAGACTGCTTTGACCATTAATGAGCCCTCCTGCAAATTATTATTATTATTTCCATTGAAATCCCTTTAGCATGACAAAATGTTTTGAATTAATTATTGTAAAAAATATTGACTATTGTTTAGCCGGGAAGACAATTATATGTTTCTTCTTTTCCACAAAAATAAATAATAAATAGCTTGTTTTTTTTTTTGGTTTTATAATATGGTTTATAAATTTCACCTTTAGGCGTAAAGAAACCACTTTCTTTGCCTTTTGGGGAAGGAAAACTGTGGTTTTCCTTTGTGCAAAGCCAATTGAGGGCAGAGTGTGAAAGAGGTCTAATCATTTTGTCTGACGACTACTGGTTCTCTCTGCTGTTATGACCACAACCACAGCCACTAAGCTCACAATCACCACGGTTTGCGTCGGTGGTCAAGCTTTTGATTCCATCGAATAGGAGAATTCTGCTTTCAAAAAAAAATAAATAAATAAATAAAAGAGATAGATAATTTAGAAACCAACATTACTATACATCTCGACCAGGCTGTGGCCTGACTCTCTCAATGAGATAGGCCCCACCCGATACTAAGACCCACCTGGTGGGCCCACCCCACTGAGAGGGTCAGGCCACAGCCCGGTGGGGAAAAAAAAATTTCCTTTAGAGAATTCTATGTTATGTTGTAGTATATATATTTTTTTGAACCGTCAAACTTTTATCAAATATTATAACTCGTTTAAATTTTAGAAGATCTGTACGTAAGATATAAAAAAATTAATTTATAAGTAGGGTTATATTTTTAAGTCATGTACTGAAAACTATATATTTTTTGTGTTTTTTTTATTTTGATATGATTTTTACAAAATCTAATTACAAAAACGTATACTATATAATAACCAAGATCTAATTCTCAAGTAGGGTTTTTTTTTTTAATTTTAACGTGCTTTTTTATATAATTATGATTCAAACTCTGCAAAAATAAACGTGCTAAAAATACCTAGGAGAAAAATCTAACAATAGATTTTGGTGGTCAAACTGATGAGAAATTGGCTATGGCATAGGCTGGACAGGTCTTCTGAACGCTCTAGCCAGCTAGACCCTGATCTACACTTCTGGTCATGGTGTTCCCAACTGTAGTGCCCCCCAATACAGTTGCACACAGTCATGACAGTAAGGCATGTCCGGTGTCCCATTTAAGTACAGATCATTAGATTTTGGATAAATAAAAGCTGTTCTTCACAAAATGTCTCTCCATATATGTGTTCATTTGTGCAATGCGTCACTTACCACTAGGAATAACTCAGTTTTGTTGTTTGTCTTTTTGGGCTTATCATGCATTGCTATATGATAATTAGGTGGCAACTGGTACATAGACTTTGGGCTAGGAATAAACAATTAGTAATCAGTCATGAGAATATGTGAGTCGTTAATTGATCTATCAAAAAAGTAAAATTTTATTGACAGAGCAAATCGACTTGGAGAATAGAAACCTACTTTATGAATTGAAAAAATCAAGTTGAAAAGGATGTGTTTGAACGCTTCTGAATGTCGAACTAGAAAAGGATTGAAGCTAACAAGTAGTTGTTTGCAGGGATATTTTCTAAATGGTCTTTTTTTTTTTCTTGTCTTTCCGTACGCTCATTGTTGATACTCGAATTGCAAATTTTCACAACGTGCAAGTCCAAGCCCGTATCCCGTGATATACCTCAAAGGTATGGTAGTTGATGCGTAGACCTAAGCTATACTTTAAGGATCTCTAAATGAGCCAAAGTTTGAAATACTAAAAAGCATAAACGGGCTTGTTTGGTTTGTTTGATTAAACTCTTGGCTCACTTGAGAAGGTTTTTGAAGTGTGTTCTTCACGCGGAAGCAAGACGAGCATCCCATATGTCCAAATCCTCTGCTCGCATCCGTGAATGGGTCCCACGTGATGAAAACGCAAGAGTTCAAGCATCTCAAAATCAAGGGGATGGTGTGAACCTGGATTTTGATGGGTTTTTGTCTCAAATGTCTTGCCATAGGTTTGAGATTGGGCCTCCTATTTTTTATCCAAACACCATCTTAGGTTCAAATTTAGTTTCAAACAACTTGAAAACCCGCCAAACAAACAAGACGGGTCCTTGTTGTATCTAGCATGGTTGTAAGTTTGGTCTAGTCGTAAATTGACATCTGCCTTCAACAATGGAAGTTAAGGATTTAGTGTTCGAATCTTCTCGTCACTCTAAGTTAAAAAAAAAACAAAACGAAAAAATCTCACCTGGTGTCCCTTTATTATATCGTTTTCTTCTTCCCTCTTAATGTTTATAATAAGCATTGAAACTTTTTTCCTCTTCTTAATGTCGTTGAATGCTTGGCAAAAAAAAAAAAAAAAAAAACGAAGGTCTTCTAACCCACAAGCAAGCTTTGGTCTTTCTTGCGACGAAATGATTTCTTTTGATTAATGTATAATTATTCCAATTTTTTATAATAATAATAATGCATAATCATTCCAACTTTTTATAATAATAATAATTTTGATGATAATAATAGTAAAAACAAAATTTGAAGAAAAACATTGTTTTTTACCTAGGTTATTTTTTTAGGGAATAATTTAGTTGGTTCATGAGGAACTATTAATTGGAGTAATATCTGGCCCATGCGTGACGTCAGAGGCAAACAGTTTTGAGAAATTTTAAGGAATTCTACCCAAAAAAAAAAAGCCTCAAAATATGTCATACGTCAACAAAATATGACATATTCACAAATAAATTGTCATATAAATATAAAACTCAGATAATTGTTTATTAGACTATATACCATTTTTTTGGGATAAATATGGGTGTTATGGCTCCCATTTTTTAAAGTAAAAAATAAACTCATAAAGATACTTTCATACACCATTTATAGTGTGTTTGAAAAAATGGTGAGAATCATTTTTACTGTATCATGTGAGAGTTTTACACTATAGAATATTTTTTTATTGTTACTGTAAAATGTGAATCATAACTGAGATTATGGTGAAAACTAAGTGATTCTCACCACTGTCAAACACCCTCTTAAGCTTGTATTAATTGGCTTATATACTATTTTTGAAGTCTTTCTATTTATATATACTATTTCGATGCGAAAAACTAAGCCTAAATTCCATAAAAATAGTACGTTTGCATTCAATTTTCTAAAAGACATACTCTAATCCACCCCAAAAATTCTTATGCTTGAACGAAACGTTGGCTTTGTTTAACGATGGAGTCTGCTTGAACGCAAGGTTGGATTCATTTATGGAAAATTAAAATTTTGCTGAAATCCCAAATTGAATAGTTCAGGATTATTAAAATTAATTCTTTTGCTGGACAATGGCTCGATAGCCCTTCCAAGAAAAAAAAAAAAAAAAATCTGACACTAATTCTAGAATATTATTTTCAGTCATTTTCTAGATTTTGCTGTCAATTCTCCTCTATTACGTGCCAAATACGTAATTAAACCTTGAAGTTAAGTTTAAAACTATGTTTTGGTTTAATATTTCACGAGCTTTTTAAAAATAAAAAAAGGTTATAAAAATAAATGACTTTTCTAAAAGTATTTTTAAAATAAATGACTACAATTTTTTTAAATTAAGTAAATGATAAACTTGATCGAGTTTATTAATAATAAACTTAAACTTATCGAGTTTAACAATGATAAATACTTTTATCAGTGCTAAAAGACTATTTACTTAATTTTAAAAAGTTATGGTTATTTATTTTAAAAAAATCAATTCAATTTCTTAATAAAATAAAATAAATCTTCCCACCTAGCCATGCTATCGGCATGTCTAATTTAAGGCCAAACGAAATGAATTCTTTGCGTAGAATGGCAAGCAAGGTTCTTTGGGCCGCCTGGTAAATAACACAACCCAACCATTTTCTTTAGTTTTTTTTTTTAGAAAAAATTACAATACATATCTAAATTATTGTTATAAAATTAAAATCTAATATAATATTTAAAATATCTTAAAAATATCTTTAATGATATAGTAATTATCTTAATGATATTACATATTGTACTATATAATTACATATAAATAATTTTAATGATATTATTATGAGATATTTGTAAAATTTTTACAAATTAAAATCATATTTTAATTTAATAAATATAATTAGATCAATTATCTTATTAACCTTAATTTTTATTTATTTAGTAATTTTTATTTTTTTTTCTGAAGAAGAAGTCTCGACAGTTTTCTTAGTAGAACTTCCCGTCTGTTGGTTGCAATTACCCGCCATGTCAACTAAATTATGAAAATATGAAAAACGCCCCGACTTCTCATCCCCAAAAGGAACTATAAATTTCTTTCATTTTCCTTGTGTTAACTATTTAAACACTTTAAAAACTTTTAAAATGGAAAACTCAGAAAAAAGAAAACCCCCTCTTTCCTTTTTCAGGTTGGTGAGAGGTTGCTATTCTATTCATGCACTACCATTCTGCTTCTCTAAGGTTGGTTTGTACAGAAAAGTATTGTTGGGTTTTCGATTTTCGCTTATAACTTACTCATCAACTAATTTCTTTGCTTCATTTTCAATTCAAAACAACGCTTTCAGTTCATACTCTGGACATTCTTCTTCTTCCAAGACTTTTTTTTTTTCCCCTTTTTTTGCCACAGAACCAGAGGTTTGTTTTCATATGCTATAATGGGTGGTTGCTCATATTCATACGTAAAGAACGTCATAAAATATCTCAGAAGTTTTGTTTTTGTTTTTGTTTATGAGTTCATCTTTATAATTATTGACCAACCCAATTTGAAAAAAAATGGTGTTGTCTTGTGCTCAAAGCATTTTTTCCTGAGTGAAAAAGCAGTAGTATAATGGGAAAACCGGGATCTCCGAGAAGTCCACGTCCAGAGACACAAAACAACGACGACGTATTGTCGACAAGGATGAAAGATTATAAGCTTAGATCTTCAGAAACTGGGAATGACCACCCGCCTAGCGGAAGAAGAATGTTTGGGGGAGATTACTATCTGAATTCCAATGAGCCAGTGTGGTTCCATGGCTCCAAAAATGATTTTTCTGCAAAATATGGAACTTATAATTATAAGGGGAATTATGTTGGGAAAAGGCCTATTTGGCTCCGAAAACACTTCAAGTCAACTGCTCTAATGTTTGTCTTCATGGGCTCACTTTTGATGCTTGATTCTTTCATGGTATCTATTTTTGATTCCGCGAATCTTCAGAGCAGTTTAACTCCAAGAACATCAAGTAGAATTGAGGTACAATAGTGCAGATTTTAGACAGCTTTTTTTTGTGTAATTCTAGTTCTGCTTGTAGATTTAGCAAGTAGAACTAATTCACAACTTAATTGATGATTATTAAATAGGCTATTTACTAATTAAAACACTAAGTGAATATTCTTGATTGCTGATTAACTTGTGTGAATTTTATGAGTTTTTTCAAAAGGAAGAGAGCAAGGATGACAACAAAGCAAATAAAAAATCACCTGTACATATGTACGACCGGCTTTTGCACTTGGCTTCTAGTGCTCTAGTAGAGGTTTGTTTTGTTTCATGACTTTCACATCCTAGTGTACATATTTGATTGAACTTGTTTGTTTAGTTCATAGAATTTTGTTTTTGCCATGAAATTTTTTAACCTTTTTCTGTACAGAAAGAGTTGAAGCAAGAGTCTGCAAGTTCCTGGGAAGAGCCATATCGGCGGGCATCTGGGTGGAAAACTTGTGCAGATAGAAAAGTCACTATTAGTCCTGGTATCTGATCTTTTACGGTCTTTTTAGGTTCACTCTAAATTTGTTATTTTTTTAGTCATCCCTATCTTTCTATATGAATCAATTTAATTTTATCTTGTTGAATAAGGGAGAAATAATCAAAATAATGGCTCCCTATTAGTCAGCGCAAACGGCGGTCTCAATCAACAACGTGTTGCAGTAAGTATTCAATACCTTCTATATTGTGAAGCTCACATTGAGGAGAGAAAATGAAGGTTTTTTTGCATGTGAAAGACTTGTCAATATGAGATGAAAAACCCCAATTGTCAATACCTCAAGGGGAAAAAAAAGAAAGACAAAAACTTGCAATTTTAAGAGGGGTCCATGTATTAAACTTTGTTCAATATTGGCTGATCTAGATCTTCTCTGGCTTGTGTTATAATGAACAGTCTGATAGATTGTTCTAGAAATTGGATAATACAAGCATATCTTAGGAGTTTCATGTTTTGTTTGATCCTAAATTTAATATGTAACCATATTTTTGTATGATAAGAGTCTCACTTACTTTTTAAGCATTTTCCTCTGATGATTTTCTTATTCTATTATCTTGTTCCACTAATAGGGTGACCAAGATATTGCGACTGCTTGCAGATTTGCAATGCTGTTGCCGTGGCATCACTTTTGAATGCAACTCTTGTTCTTCCAAGGTTTCTTTACAGCAATGTATGGAAGGATCCCAGGTTTGTGATCATACAAAATTGTCTACTCCTTGTAACTAATCTACATCAGAAGCTCTACATCGATAAATCATCCTCGGAAAAATTTGTTTTTTTTTTTTGCTTTGTAAGTAATTATGACACATGACACATAAACTTGATGTACTTACATAAAACCATAATTGAGAAATTTTCTTTTTCCTAACTCGTCTTCTTCTTAAAAACCATCTACACGTGCTCTAGAATTTACTTCTTGTCTAAAGGTCTAATGAAAAGTTGCTTGTCAAGATTCATATTTCTGTCACGGTTGATTGTGATGCATTTTCTCAATTTGGACATGATATTGATGAATCTGCAGCCAATTAGGTGACATTTACCAAGAGAAGCATTTTATGAAGATCATAAAGGATGAAGTAGATATTGTAAAGGAACTGCCTCCAGGTCTGAAATCAGTTGACATTGAAGCCATTGGTAGTCCTGTATGTCATTTTATTCATTTATATTTCACTTATTAAGAGTACTAGCCATTTTCTTGAGAACAATTTTCGTAAACCTTTTTATGTTCCTCTTTCTAGATAACTGATGCGGATCTCGTGAAAGAGGCAAAACCATTTGACTATATTAGAACTGTGCTTCCTCTTCTCTTGCGCAATAGAGTTGTTCACTTCCTCGGATTTGGAAATCGACTTGGCTTCGATTCGTTACCTTTCGAGCTTCAGGTGATCATTCTATGTGTGTTGTGACTTTTAGCTACTTGCTTCCATTGTATTTCTAGCTACAACTTGATTTTTGTCACAGCATTTGCTTAATCATGCTATTCCATAGTATTCATCAAGGGGTCATAATCATAAGCGACTTTTTACACTTCATTTTCTAGCAGAAACTGAGATGCAAGTGTAATTTCCATGCGTTGAAGTTTGCACTGACAATTCAACAAGTCGGTTCGCTATTGGTTAGAAGGATTCGAAAATACGACGCTACTCGGAGTACAGTGGACAAACAGTTGCTTGGAAGCTTCATGTCTACTGTTCCTTCAGAAGGAGATGAAGTTGCAAGCAATGGCCCATCTAAATATCTTGCATTGCATTTAAGATTTGAGGTTGACATGGTTGCTTACTCTCTTTGTGAGTTTGGGGGTGGAGAGACTGAGAGAAAGGAACTTCAAGCCTACAGAGAACTTCATTTTCCTTTTGCTTATTGAGCGCTTGAAGAACTCAAAGTATGTCCTCTTGGAAAATTCATAAAAAATATTCACATTTAATTTATTTTTGTATTTATATATAATGTGAATATATATTTGCAGGAAAGTTTCTCCAAAAGAGTTGAGAAATCTAGGCAGGTGTCCTTTGACACCAGAAGAAGCAGGGCTTGTTTTAGCTGGTCTTGGATTTAAACGTGAAACTTATATATATTTGGCAGGTTCTCTTATATATGGTGGTAAATCCAGAATGGATTCTTTCACTAGTCTTTATCCTAATTTGGTCACAAAAGAAACTCTTCTCACGCCTTCCGAGCTCGCTTCATTTCAAAACTTCTCTTCCCAGGTAAAGTCATCTGTATTAGTTGTTAAAAATTGTGCTTTTTATTTTTTAATAAATTGCTCCAGTAGTCTCTAACATTCATGTAAGTAAACATTTCGTCTTTATCTTTTATTTTTGATTTATTAGTCCCCAACTTTTAATTTTAGTTGTTGAATGATCAATTTAATAATTAAATAGTTAATTTTAGACCAAAAAAAGATGACAAATTGGTCCTCCAAGTTAACGGCTAAAGCGTTAAATTAGTAACTAGAATGAAAAGTTACAGACTGATAAATCAAAAATAAAACATTGAGGATCAAAATTACACCTTCGTAAAAAGTTAAAAACTAACATGGTAATTTATATTTTTTTATCAGGATATTCCGGAGTATTTTATGGCTTCAGCCGCACCTCGGATTGAAATATTTTTTTTTTTAGGGTTTTAAGTATTAAAAGTGTAGCTTGCTAGCCAAAAAAAAAAAAAAAGTCCTGAAAAATGCTAACTTGAATAACTGAAACGTTGTCTTGTTTATAATCATTTTAATTTCAAGTGTGTGCCTCTGTTGAATTCAGTAAGGTTTTACGGGGCTCTCTCACAAAATCTGGGGCCCACTTGACTCAATCTGCCCAGGTGAGCAAGGAATATTTTCAAATATATATATTAAAAGCCACCACAGGATGTGTGAAATAGTCAAAACTGTAACGCTATTACGATGAAAAAGTCTTTTGGGCCAGAATGGACTACAGCCCGGGTCTCTCACAGGCTTGAGCCCTACCACTGTAAGACCCATATAGTGGGGCCTGGACCTATAAGAGGTCCAGGTTGTGGTCTGCTCAGGCCATATAGTGCTGCTCTATTACGATTAGTGATTCTCACGTAATTATTCCTGCATGCATTTAACGTCGTGTTGGAATAATAATGTTTGAGCATGGTATTTAATTTTTAACTGTTAATATTGGGGGGGCCTTATGCAGCTAGCAGCGTTGGACTTCATTGCATGCGCAACAGCAGATGTGTTTGCCATGACTGACTCTGGGAGCCAATTGTCCTCCTTGGTTTGGTGGCGGCAATGGGCCTACTCTGCAGCCTAACAAGAAGAGGTTAGCAGCAATTTTGTCGGAGAATGGCACCATAGAATGGAAAAGTTATGAAGACAGAGTGAAAAAAGATGATTGAGGAAGGCCAGAGAGTGCGTGTTAGGGGTTTTGGTAGAAGCATTTTTCGACAACCAAGGTGTCCAGAGTGCATGTGCAAAATTCAGTAACATGTTCTCAAAATGACAACTTTTTTTTAATTATTATTCTTGTCAATTCTTCAACATGTATTTCAATTGTTATTATTTTTTCAATGGAATTATGTTCTTGATTCGTTTTTTCTTCATTTTTCTTTCTTTTGGGTTTTTGGCTATTGGATATAGTAGCTCTTGGGTCTAACTCGTTTTCGTATGTAACCTTGCCCTTTACTCCAAAATATGCCGTTAATAAAGAATAATATAAAGTTCCTTCAAAATGAAAATATTATAGTTAAACCAATTATATATTTAACTTAGAATATGCGATTGAGAATTGAGCAATAAACATTTATGCTTCTTTTAGACTCGATTCTTTTTTATAATATATTTATCACACACACATTTAGGCTTAATAATTTGCTGTTGGACTCTTTTTTTTTTTTTTTGCATATTATACTTGTTTACTTTTTTTAACTACATTCTTTTTACCATATATTTGTTCACATGAATTTTTTTTTTTGTTGGTTAAAAAATCTTGCATCTTTTTGTTCAAGTGTTTCATTTAGAATGCACCATTCGATTATTTGTTTCGAGTTTTGGACAATTTAAGCCTTTGTTGTTGAGGTTAAAGTCCTTTGGACTCGTTCCCTTTTGGATGGAAAACCTGCAACAGCTCTGTTTCTTTTTAATTCCTATAAAATTTTCAACTTGTTAATCTTAATGTTGTATGCTATTATACATAAAAGAGACTGAATTTTTTTCTTCAACCTTTTTTGTTTAACCATCACTGTATCTGAAATAGCTTTGTCGATTTTTGTATAGACAATATTTATTAATATATGATGAGTTTCTTTACTTTTTAACAATTTTAAACGTATCATACAAGGTTTATGATCTTATTTTTAAGCGGAAAAGCAATTAGAGTTTGGTCATTTTCATTTATTTTTGCATCTTTTCACATGGATGCAAGTGCTATACATGTTCAGATAAAACTCAGTTTATGTGTTTATTTAATCTGAAGGAAAAGAAAACCAAATAATCTTGAAATATAGTCTGTCATACTTTATAATTTTATATGAAATTTTTGAAAAAATATAGAGAGGCAAAGTTAAGTTGACCGTTACGTGCTCGAGGCACATTCCTCATGCTAGTATATACTAATCGAAAAGCACACGCTCTACGCATTTGTATTAAGTACGTTGATAAAAAAAAAAAAAAAAACATGAAGAGGAAAAAATAAATATGTATGAAAATAGCACAAGAATAAGAAAAAACAAATATGTATGACAAAAAAGTAAAAGAATAAGAAAGAAAATAGGAGAAAAGAAAGAGAAAAAAACTTGAAAAGTAAAAAAAAAAAAAAAAAATGTTTCAGCATTTCAAGCACTTTTAGAGCGCCAGCAGAAACTTATTCTCTCTTTGTATTATTGTTAAGGATATAGGATGTTTCTACAATACATTATACACTAATTGATGTTTTGAACGTTAGTGATTTTTAGCCACAGATATTGATCTCGATGGTCTATAATTGTGCAAGGGTATTGATTTGATATATTATTTGTGTTAGTTGTAAAACCGATTAACTAGTGGACCGTAATATGTACTTAAGTAGCACTAATACGTTTGTAGAGTCCTAAAGACATATGTATGGTTGCCTTTTGCTTTTTCTTGTTACTTTTCTGTAGAAACTAAAGTTTAAAATGTCATAACTTTTTCTTTGTAACTAGGATCGAAACGAATTTTCTTTCAATTGGTTCAAACTTCAGAGCAAAGAGAAGAACACATCCTCATTCATATAGCCTATGAAATTATGCCAGCTTATAGGGCTTTTAGCCAATGAGTTCGAACATTATAGCACGTAAAAGCTTCACATTATAGCATGTAAGAGCTTTGCACTTTTCACAGTTTTTATTTGCCAAGCATCACATTATTGAGGTTCCGTAAGATTCCACTAACATGCATTTATTTGCTCTCTTTTTTTTTTTCCTCTCTTTGACTTCTATAAAAACTCAAGCTTTAAAAAGTTATAGCCTCTATGTTTCAACTCGGATTGAGATAGATTATTTATGTAATGCATTCACAGCAAAAAGATGAACAAAATAGCCTATGAATTTGCCATTTTATTGAGGTTAAGTAAAATCTTTGTAACACATATTCAAATTTTTACTTTTTCTTTCTCTTCCACCTCTATAATGCCCGAAGCTTAAAAATGCCATAAATTGTTCGTTTCAACTCTACTTGAGACAATCCTTCTTCTTCTATATTTGAAGCAAATAAAAGAACAAGTCCGCAACCATATAACCATGAAGACCTCTTATGAACAAATTGGTGAATGAACCTTGATTTGAACTATGAAATATGAAGTGTGTGCTTTTTTATACAGAATAAAACTGAATGAAAACAAAAACTTGGGAGAACATCTTCTTGGAAAGTGAAAAATCCAAATTGAGGGAATATTTTGAATTGTCTAAAATGATTTAGGTTTTGTAAAATTATAACGGGTTGAAATTCATATTGAAGACGACCGTTTCATTTGTACGTCAAAATCCTTGCATTGTAAACGATTTTGTTATAAGAAAAAAATTGGATCAGTTAAACTGGACTATGATCCGAACCATCAATTGGACACACAAATAAATTTCAATTCAAATTGGGAATAAAATTGAATATTTGTTTGGGTAGAATATTGAAAATAGTCATTTGAAAAATTTGTCATTTTAAAAAATCTCATAAAATGTCAATGTTCATGGCGAATTTTCATCGGCTATATAGATGTAGATTTTGTCTCTTTGCTTTTAACAAAATAAAAGAAAAGTTGCCTCTATTGGAGTTAAAACAAAGTTGTTATGGCATTTTGAATCTTAGATTTTATGGAGACAGGGGAGAGAAAAAAACAAAAAGCAACTATATACTTGTCATTGCGATCTTATAGAACCCCAATAAAATGATAGAATTTCATAGGCTATATGGTTGGAAATTTGTTCATCTCTTCGCTATGAATGCATAAAAGAAATCATCTCAATTAAAGTTGAAACTTAAACGCTATCTAATTTAAAGTTTGAGTTTTTTTCTTATTATAGTATTAAAAGAGTCCCAAAAGAAGAGCAACTATTTCATGTTATTGAATCTTTCAAAACCTCCGAAAAAACGACATAATTTCATAAGTTATATCAGCAGGCATTTTGTTCTTCAAAGCCACTAATATTAATATTTATTCCTAAACCATTTTGCACAAATAAAATCAACGTAAATGTTGAATAAAATAAAAGTCAAATTCTAAAACAATTATAATTTAAAAGCAAAACTAAACATTTAAAAGAAAATTAGAGATATAACACTCATTTACTTGTAGAAAAAAAAATAGACTATTTCACAAATGGGAAAAATTAAAATTATTAAAATAATTACTATGTAATTTTATTCTATAAAATGCGAATATCATCACAATAATTACCTTATAAATTTGTATTTCTAATATTTTTTAAAATAGTTATATTTCAACTGCACTCTCGTAATCAAGCGGTATAATTTTTTTTTTGATATATAACAAAATTTCAATAGTAAAGTTAAAATATGGCAAATTTTCAAAATCATTTAAGAATAACAAAAAATTAATATTGTTAAAATAATTATTATCTAATTATATAGTACAAATGTGATATTATTTTTAGGGAAAATTTGATATTGTTATTCCATAAAAAATTGATATTAGTATGAAAACTACTATGCAATTTTTGGTTAATTTTGAAATTATTTTGAAAATTTTTCTAAATTTTAATTCAATAACAGTAATTTTGCCACATAGTGTAAGTTTTACAAAAGGAAAAATTATAGGTCTCCAAGGAGACATCAGGCCTTTTTTGTGGAGAAAACTTAAAATTGTGGATCAACACACGACAACAGGGGGTGCCTCCTTTAAGGAAAAAAACGCTAGAAACATCTAAGAGCCTAGCCGAGTTAATGGTGGCATTGGAAACGACATTAGACTCACATGAACAAACCAAAAAGAAATAGAACCACACTTGCGAACTTACTCAACCACCTCTGAAAACGGCTTAAACAAAGACCAATGAGGAGGTTCAGATTTCTAATGCAGAGCATCAATTACCACCTAAGAATCACTTTGAATCTGAGCTAAGTCCCATCCATTTTCCTTAACCAAGACCAAGGCCAAAAGAACAGCCTGCAATTTAGCTTTGAGGACAGAAGCGGCGTCCACAACTAGTGTTCGGATAGACACCAGCAAAGAAGTAGAATCACGAGCTATCTGCCCTCAGAAGAAGAAACTTTCCTCGGACAAAGGAATCATCCAAAAATGCCGTATTAATTCGAAGTTGTGAAAGACAAGGATTTAAAGGCTCCCCTTCAAACACCGCCTTGTTCCTAGCCCACCATAGACCATCACAAGCACATCCTGCATGGATTAGCCGCTCACCACTTACTTCCATTGTATCTAGTTGCCGTAGCCATTTGACAATATCCACAAAAGAATTTCCTGGGATTGCATCAAGGCGGATAGACCATCTGCAGGACAAACTCACCAACTTCGCCACAGCACAATCCTCGAATAAGTGTTCTACAGTTTCATGAGCTTCGCTACAAAGAGCTTACAAAACTTCCTTAGTGTTGAAAATTTTGTCAAGCCTAACACGCATTGGAAGACAATCTAGCAAAATTCCCAGAATTGAAGTTTATGTCTTTCATGGATGTTAGCCTCCACAACTCTTTCCATAAAGCATTTTGCTCTACAAATCTGTGACGTTGGTCCTCCCAATAAGCGCCCTTAACGGTGAACTTGCCCTTCTCGCTTGCCCTTCACATTATATTATCGGATTGTGGTTGCGAGGGCGGTTTGATTTTTATGATGTTTGCCACCGAATTAGCATCAAAGACTTGATTCAACAAAGACACATTCCATTGTCGAGTACGTGCACAAAACAAATCGTTAGCTTTAAAAATATGCCTCCTTCCAACCAAGGAACCCATGGCGCCTCCCATACGTCCACTGCACTACCATCTCCAATATCAAAGCATGTTTCCTTTTTTATCACTGACCTTGCTTGCAAAGTACCCCTCCACACAAAAGGACCATAACACAATTCATAGGCTTAAAAAATTGGAGTTGCCACAATACTTATCCCTCAGCATAGACGCCCAAATACTCTTGCTTCTTGATCCAATCAGCCATGCCAATTTGGCGAGGAGTGTCGTATTGAAATCTTGGAGCCTCCTAAAACCCAATCCACCACAACACTTCAAAACACAAAGCTCATCCCACGACTTAAGAGCTAGAATACGGTCCTTATGGAAATTGCCCTCCCACCAAACTTTTCAGCCATAGCACTGCGTTAGTAGGAATGGAAGCCACCGTAGTATGAATCAAAGTGGCCCTCCCTGCCTGCGGCAGTAACCTTAACTTCTAACTTTTCAACCGAAATTGAACCTTATCCCTCAGGGACCAGAAATCAGGGGCCTTGTGATGTAGCAAGAATTCTTTTTTGACTTTTGAATTTTAAGTTATTTTATTATTTATTTGTTTACTCTTTTAGAGATAAGAATATTCCCAATTTTAAATAGGTTATTTGTTAAGAATATTTCAAATTTTAAATAGGTTTAGTTTTCTTAATTTTGATTTTGTAGAATAGTTATTTTCCTTTTTTATTTTCTAATTTTGAGAATTATTTATTTTTCTAATTTTATTTGTTGATTTCTATTATTGTTTGAGACAATTTAGGCCATAAATATATTAGTCACATCATATGATACAAGAAAAATTTTTTATTAATGAAATTAGAGTGTTACTGTTTTTTTTTTTTAATTTTCTTGTTATTATACGAAATCAACAAGTGATTGATGCCTATTTTCCTAGTACTTTGAATAAATCAACCGGCTTATAAAAGTCTAATCTTTCTATATTTATAGAGAATCAACAGATTATAGAAGTTTATCATTTATTTTCTGTTTTCTTACACTTCTGCTGCATCAATTAACATCACAGCAGAAACGTTCGTATATCAATTTTGACCATGTTGCCTCTTTGTAGACCCGATGCTCATGCCTCCACACCCACCTATAATTGTGATGAACTCATCCGTCTCAACGATCATATACTAGATCAGCTTGCTAAAATAGGGGAGACACTCAATTTTCTTTCCCTGCAATATAAAAACAATGATTTAGAGGATGAAGAGGAAAATTTTGATGTCTAGCAAGTAAACAAAGATTTTAGTTCTTGACCATCTTTTTACAAAAATTGTGAAGAAGAAGATATCTTTGATAGGATGAAGGCGGTAGTGAAAAATTTTCTCGTGGTCCAATCTTTGACGAAAGTGATGGAGAAGATGAAGATCATATAATTAATTTTGATCCAATTTTTGACGACATTTATAGAGGAGAGGAGGATCAAGTTAATTATTTCGGTTCACTAATTGATGACATAGATCGTGAAGAAGGAGAATATTTAGTTTCAAACTCTACCGCCATCATTGGTGACATAGACCGTGTCTACTTTTTGATGTTCCTTTCCACGAGTTAATTTCAAAACCAATCATGTTTAAATTCGATGCAATTGACTTTACTTTGTCTAGTCTAGCAATGGCTCACGTCCGAGACATCCATAAATTTTTCGCTCCAGATATGAATCATTACAAATTTGCAAGGTAGATTTTTCTCTATCCTATCAATTGAAGGCTTTTTAGATTCGAGGACGAATCTTTCCGACCTAGATAAGAACAGTTCCAAATTTTAAACAGGTTATTTGTTTCTTTTTTTAGAGATAGGAATTGTCCAAATTTTAAATAGGTTTAATTTTCTTAATTTTAGTTTTCAATTGGAGAAAAGTTAGTTTCCTTTTTATTTTTTTATTTTATAATTTTTGGAATTGTTCATTTTTCTAATTTTATTTGCAGCTTTTTATTATTATTTGGTACAATTTAAGCAATTTGTCAGTCCCATTGTATATAACAAGGAGGAATTTTTATTAATAAAATAAGAGTATTTTTTTTAATTTCTCGATGTTCTACAAAATAAAAAAAATAATTGATGCGTATTTCCCTCCAAAAGTCTTATCTTCTGGTGTTCAGATGGAATCAACAGGTTCTAAAAGTGTATCCTTTATTATTATTATTTTTTTTCCTTTTGTTACGCTTCCGCTGCATCCCCTTGTTGTTTGAGAGATGTAAAGGATTCCCCAAGTAATGCTCGTCCGCTTTTCGCTTCACCAATCCTCCAAATGGCCATAATTTTATTTCGTATTACTTCTCCAAATGGCCATAGTCTTGCTCCATTCTGACGTTTTCTCCGCCTCTTTTCATTGGCTTTTGCAGTGTTTTGACTCCTTTTTTCAAGTATTTGGTGCTTTTCTGGGACTGCCATTCTTGTGGCTAGGGAATGAGTTCCCCATCTTTTGTCGAGGGTAAGGTAATATGACTGTTATTGATGTCTTTGATCTTGACTCTTGTTTGGATTTGGTCGCCGAATAAGAAGATTGCTTCTTCTTTTTTTTCTTTTTTTGGCTAAAATATGCTACTATTGGTAAGTACTTTTGGGGAGAAGTTTGCTCCAAGGCTCTGTTTAAGAGTGTTTTAGAGGGGATTTGGAATCTTCGCAATCCTTAAAAAATGCGAGACTTGGCTCCATCGGTGTATGTGTTTTGGTTCAAGAATGAAGAAGAATGTAAAAGGGTGCTTGGTCAAAGGCCTTGGATTGTGGGAAATTTTGTACTTAATGTTAGGGAGCTTCCGCCAGATCATTCTTTGGCAGTGTAAGATTTCGAATCTGTGATCCTTTGGGTGAGGGTTCTTGGCTTGCCTCCTTCTTATCTGTCACTTTAAAATACAAAAAATCTGTCTATCAAGATTGGGGAGCATGTTGAGACTGAAAATAAGACGCGTGAAGAGTTGATTAGGTGGGGTTTTTGAGGATTAGACCCGTGGTTGTGATTAATAACCCGCTTCTTGCTGGTTTTTTCCTAAGCCAATTAAAAGGGCCAAAGTTGTGGATTCGGTTCAAATATGAGAAAGTTTCGATTTTCTATTATGGGTGTGGTCTTCTTGGTCATGAGCATAAATCATATACTTGAGTGGTGACCATGGTCATTTATGAGGCCAGGAAGGTAGGCTATTCCAAAGTATGGACCATAGTTGACGATCAATTGTCATTTACAGTCTTGTTTTCAGGCAGCTCTGCAAGTGGAGAAAAAGGCAAATCGAGAGAAACTGAAGCATCTTAATTTGTCCCGGAGCCATATTTCGGGCGGAAATGGAGTAAACAGTCAAGAGGATAGATCAGGTGAGGGGATGAGTGTATATGTGGCCACGATATTGAGGACTTGTGAAGAACGAGATTTCATGAGGGGAGTCTAGGCTCTTTTGAAGGCTGCCCACTCAAATGTTTATGCTTCTCCCTCCATTACTAGGTGCCTTGTCTGCCGGGATGTACTGGGAAGTTCGAGGGTGGTTGTTACGAGGATTGAAGGAAGAGAACTAAGAAGAGGAATTTTACTTAAGAAGACTCAGTTAGATGTGGCCAAACTGGTTGATGATCCAAGTAGGATGTTGAGCTCAGGATCGCTTTTCCTTTAGAGCTTAGAGGTGCCTCATAGTGTTGTGTGTGTGTCACGTGTTCCACATTCCTATTTAGAGATCACAAAAGTCCCTTGGCCGAATATTGAGGAGGCAGCTGAAGTTTTCCAAAGCTTTTTGGGTTCGGCACTTGTGGATAGATTTGCGAACCAACTAACAATTCTAAATGATCCTGCGGAGTTGGAAGAAAGCATTAATCACATATTGGGATCTAAGAAGAGGAAGGTTCGTTCTTATTATTTGCTTGTGTTTACGAGGCTGCTGCGGCTGCATGATCTGGAAATGATAGGTTCTTGTGTAGGGACAAAGAGTGGCTCTAGTCAGAGGAATTTCTGGTGGAGAAAGAAGGGTTCAGCCCAAGAGTAAGAGATTGTTCTGAGCAGTCTAGTTCTACACCGAGGAGAGACAATGGAGAATGAATAGGGGTAAGAGAAAGGCAAAACATTTTTCCCGCAAAAATATTTCCTCTGTTAGTGTTGTTGGCTTTAAAAAACTTGGAGACTGGAGTTCTATAGTTAATGTGGAAGTGACTTTTGACCTAAATTTTTGGAGGGCAAGGAGGCAGCCCTTATCAAGCCCCCCCACCCCTCAATAAGAGTCTTATCTAGGAATTGTCATGGTCTTGCAAGACCACCAGCAGAGAAGGCTCTCCAAGCTCTCATTAGGAAACACAATCCACAGTGCGGGTTTCTCATGGAAACTACGATTGACTAGTTAAGGATAGTAGCTTTTCGCAAAAGGCTTAGTTTCTTGAGAGGGGATGTGTCAGCTAAGTAGGCCGTTCGGGTAGAGTTTGTTTGTTCTGATTATGGTGTTCATTTTCAAGTCTTATGGTCCTCTAATAATGTTATTCTGGTTTGAGCTAGAGGAGAAGGTAATATACCGTATTGTACCTGTTTTGTGTTTATGGCCCACAGTATAAGTCTCACAAGGCTGCTTTTTGTCGGTTGATCGTTAGTAGAGTCTATAAGTTGGATGGCCCATGGGCGATCATTGGGGATTTGAATTGCTTTTTGGAGCCTTCGAATAAGGTTGGGGAATTTTATTTCTGTGAAGCAGATGGAAGGGTTCTTTAGGAATTTCTGAATAGTTTGATTAAGGTAAATCTTGGGGCTAGTAGAGTGGTGCATACTTGGAGGAATAAAAGAGAGTGTGGTGCTTTCATTAAGGAGCGTCTTGATCAAGTTTTTGCTCTCCGTCTTGGTGTGTAAACTTTGTAAAGGCAGGAATCCTAAACCTGTCGTTGGTTGATTCTGATCATTGTCCACTCCTTTTGGTTTTATTTTTGGAAAGAGAGAAATTGATGATTCCTTTCATATTTATAGAGGCTTGGTGTCAGGATGAGTCCTGCAGATCTGTTGTTGAGACAGCTTGGAATGTGGTTGTCGACGGTTTCAAAGCTTCTGGCTTATGAGGAAGGGAGCTAATACTAGGAAGGCTCTTAGTTTGTGGAATAGGAATATGTTCAAGAATTGCAATAGAAGATTGACGGATCTTGAATGACAATTGGCTTCCGTTCAAAATTTGCCTCCGATGCCTGAGAATTTACAGAACAAAAGTGTTATTTAGGCGGACATTCTAGAACAATGGAAGAGACTAGAGACTATACGGAAACAGAAGTCTTGGGAGGTCAGGTTACAAGAGGGAGACCGCAATACGAGGTTATTTTTAGCACTTCTATGATGACGAGAATGCAAGAGAAATCATATCTAAAGTATTCGTGATGATGCGGGACAGTGGCTGATAATCGAGGGGATATTGGAGAACATTTCATTCATAAATCTGAAGCCTTGTTTCAGTCTTCTAGGCCGATGATTCCAACTGAATTGGAAGAGATTATTGAGCCTTTGGTGACTAATAAAGTTAATTTGGAGCTTTCTAAGGTCCCGTCGAATGAGGAGGTTAGGAAGACGGTGCAAGCTATGCATCCTTTGAAGGTGTCGGGGCCAAGATGGATTCTCTGGAACCTACTATCGGAATTTTTGAGACATCGTGGGACCTAAACTTACAAAGTTTATGCAGGACTTCTTTTGGGAACGACTTTTTATCAAGGATCTCAACCGTTCTTTTGTGTTGATACCGAAGAGGGCTAAGGCTTGCACTTTGATCATTAAAGGCCTATTAGCCTTTGTAACTTTAGCTATAGGGTCGTATCTAAGATTGTTGCGATGAAACTTTAACAAGTTATGCAGGAAATCATTAGTCCCTTCCAATCGGCCTCTATTCCGGGGAGATTGATAGCAGAGATTTCAGTGTTGGTTCAAGAAGTGATTCATTCCATGAGAGAAAGTGGGGAAACACGAGATTGGTTGGGATTAAGATCAATCTGAACAAGGCCTACAATCGGTTGGAGCGGGACTTTATTTGTAGAGTTTTGAAGGTCTTCGACTTTGCTGATAGTTTTGTTGAACTAGTAATGTTTTGTGTTCGCATCGTTTCTTTCAATGTTCTTAGGCAGGGGGTCCACTTTCTTCCTACCTGTTCCCGGTTGTTACTTCGAGCGGAGTAGGATAGGAGGTTCCAAGGGATCAAGATTAGTAGAATTTCACCGCCTATTTCTCATGCCATGTTTGCGGATGACACAGTTTTGTTTTGCAGAGCTAAGGTTGAGGATGCATTGGCATTATTAGACTGTGTTAACAATTATGAAGCTTGGTCGGGCCAAAGTATGAGCTTGGAGAAATCATGTGCTCTATTCTCTCAAAAAAAAAGTAAAAAGGGAAAAAAATAAAAAACATTAGGCTCTAAGCCAGGTCCTTTTTATGCTCCAAGCTTGTCATTGTTTCGCGCCAAAATCAAAGTAAATAAAAATATTTAAATAAAAAATAATACGTGCAATGTGCCGAGACTTGGCCGCCTTCTCTTTCGGCCGATTACGGATCACGGAAACGCCACCATTACTAAAACCATGTCCTCGCATTATCAGAAAATCTGCAATTCCATAATCACTTGCTTTCTTCGAATTATCCTTTTTTGCTTATCATTCCCTAAATATATATATATATATGTCCTCTCTTTTAATGCAAATTGTGACCCTTCAAAAAATTTCAAATTGTGACGTGATTTTCATATTTCTCTTTGCGTATTGTTAATTTTCTCCTCTCTCTCTCAAGGTTTGGAATCTAGGGTTTCAATTGGCCTCTAAATCGAAATTATTAACTGGTAGGTAAGTGATTCATCAATTTTCGTGCCTTTAATTCTTTATTTGATTGTCTTTTCCTTTTTCCCTTTTCTGTTTGGCTACCGAGAAAGACAATTGGGAAAGTTTTCACTATTTGAAAGGGGAAAAAAAGAAATTAAATGTTGAATTTTGATCAAATTATATACCTTTTTACTACATCAAATACTGGAAATTGTTGTTAATCAAAGTCCAAAGCTTTACGTGCCGTCTTTCTTTCTTTCTTCTTTCTTTTCCTATTTATGAAAATGGGCATAAATCTTGTACAAGGTTTTCCATTTTGTTCATTAGATTGACGAGGTTTTTTTTTATTTTTTTTATTGAACTGATTTTAACTCTTTTATAATTCATTTATTTTTTGTTCGTTACCAAGTTTAGCAGCACTTTTGTAAGGTGTTTTCCAGTCCTGTGCTGAATTTCATTACTATTTTGAAAGGATTTGAATTGATGAGGGGGATTTTTGAAGAATGGCGAAGAGGAAGTCCAAAAAGGCAAATAAGCAAGCTCCTAAGAAGAAGATGAAGCTTGAAACTGTCTTCAACTGTCCCATCTGCAGTCATGTCAACAGCGTGGAATGTACCATGTGAGAATTTATTTTGTCTGCATTTCTTGAACAATTTACAAAACATCTTGCATTACAACTTTTTAGATACTTTGAATAGTTCTAGTTAGGCTGTGTGTGTCGTCAACACATTTTCATACTCAACATGATCACATCATCTATGATGAGCAAACTGCGATCTATGATGACATAAAATGTGGTCTAAGAGGGCATGTATCTGTGTGTGCGCATGCGGGCGCGTGTGCGTAAATTTGTACTCGGTATTGACATTTTGTTGCTTCAGTAGAGGGGGTGATCGAATAGGTTATGTTGAATGCAACATTTGCAAGTCTGGCTACGAGACTACCGTGACAGGTTTGCTTTAGATGGTTATTTTTTCTCTGTTCTTTTTTGAATCTCCATTTTCATATTGTTCTGAATTCGCTTTTGTCTTGTATTTGCAGATTTAACTGAGCCAACAGACATGTAAGTGGAGCTCTCTGTCCCTCTTCTCTTCTCTATCTTTTAATGCACACACATTAACATTTATTTTGTTTCACTTGCAGGTTCCATGAATGGATTGATCATTGTGGAGATCCTAAAAACCCTGAAGATTCTGATGCTTGAGGAAGACCTTTATTGACAAGCAGTTGCAACCTTAGTTTCCTACCCCGTGATGATTGGGTTAGTTTCTTGTAAAAGCCAAAGTTTTTATACATTTCTTGATAGACTCAGCACCAGTGACAAGCAGGACAAATGGTATTTGTCGTTATAAAAATATGCATATATTTTGACGGGTTTTTTACCATTTTTGTAGATTTTTTGCGGTAAATAAAAACCATTTTCCCTTTCACGAGCCTTTCCTTTGATCATTTTAGGCAATATAAAATGATTATGACATGAGAAGTTGACAAAATTCAGAAAGTTCTTTGAGAAAGACTTCCCTTTTAACACCAAAATTAAATGGTTAGAATTTGTTTAATCCTATTTTTAGTTTATATAATGCCATTTAAAGGAATGGGATGAACTAAAAAAAAAAAAGATTTGACTAGGGGGCAAAAATCGGAAGAGAAAAAATAAGGGTGGCAACAGAAGCCCCCAAAATTTAGATTATTGGATTAAACCCGAAAAATCCGAGTCAAATATATCTAAAAAAGAGATGGAAGTCGTTTCCCTGCATTTCAGAACAGATGTGTGTAGTTGCTGCTCTTCCAACTCTCTTCTGTGTTTCTGATCATCATGTTTTCCTAACTGGAAATGATGCTTTTCCTCTAATCAACTTCTATTTTGATAATGGGCACGGCACCACATCAAGATGGAGGGAAAGAACCTGTTAAGGTTAAAGGGAAGCGTGTAGAACTCTTCATTTCTACTGTCTCCTTTAAATGTTCTGAACTTGACCCACCATGGCATTCCCCTGTCTCTGGCACTGTCCTTGTAATCAAGCGTGTTGTCCAAGAAAACGGCGATAATCAATGCCACGGTTGGGGATGAGAAGAAGATGGTATTCAGGAAATCATTGAACTGCACATAGAAAACGTTGTTTGACTTTTAGACTATTCCCTCCTAGGAAGAAGTTTTTCTCAATAAAAAGTTTGCCGATAGATAGATAGATGGATGGATGGATGGATAAATAGATAGATGGATGGATGGATATATATGCTCACCCAACCAGCCCTGGTGTGAGAAGGTCCATGAAGGGCCTTAGCAGTGTATTCCCTGAAATACTCAGGAATAGAAAAGCCTAAGAAGAGAGCAACCCCTGTGATGAAAAGGTTCCTCATGGAGTTCATGTTTGTGAATTGCAAAAATGATAGCCCCACCGAAGCTGATACAGAAGACAATTTAGCAATTTAGATTCCAAAACCGATAAAACAAAGTTCTGCAGAAGTGAGAATATTTACTTACCAACAAGACCAAACATGACACAGTACACAGCAGCAAAGATGGTGAAGGGTATTGATGCAAACAAAGCTCCAAATTTTCCTGCGAGAGTGAAATTGTAAAGTCAGCTATAACTGACAAGAATATGTGGAAATTTTGTTTGCCCCTCTTTTGTTATGTAGGAGTTACCTAGAATTGAGAAAAATATCATGAACCCAGCTGAGATTTGAATGACCCTGCGGCTTCCAACACGAGTGCTTCCAAGAAGGCCCACATTTTCTCTGTTGTTTGTTTTTCCAAGAAATTAGTTCAGTTGCATTAACTAACAAGAGTCCCAAAAAGCAAAAAAGATGGGAAATATGACTTACACAGAAACTGTTGAGCCAGTCAATGTCCCAAATAGTCCATTAAGTAGGATCCCTATTCCCTGCCAGCCAATACCACGGCTGAGAACATGAGCTGGTGGTGGTGTGGCACTTGCTAGACGTGATGCAGCTTTGTATGCTCCAGTTGACTGTCAACACAAGGATAGTTTCTCGTTACGTTGAAACAAACAAACAGATAAAGATCTCTCTTCGATTCGAAATTTAGGAGTCTATGCATTTATATTTTCACGAAGGCCCAGTCCTATAGTGTAACATACAGACGTGGGAGGTGTAACGTGACATTCGTTCCTCTTTTGATTTTAGAAAGGTGTAAGTAACATCAGTACAATATTATAAATTCTTTGTCGTTATAGCTTAACAAAGTAATGTTACACCCTTGGATACTTAAACATGTTACATGTGTGACCGGTCATCTGTAAAGGATTTGACCTTTTGCCTAAAATTTAGTTACATTATGTACCTCAATCAATGAGACTAGAACAGCAGCCATCATTCCAAAGGCATGACCAGCATCAAATGTAGGGGCACCCCATTGAAGAGGATATGGGATCTTTATCCTGTTAAGAGGAAGGAAAAAAGAAAAAGAAAGAAAGAAATTGTCAACTTGTCACATAATTAATTAAGTATCAACAGCCTCACATTTCAAATACCATGACACGATTGTAGAAGGAAGAAAATAAAATAAAATAAAACCTTATTAACTAGGCAAGGCCCAATTAGAATAGCATTGAATTTGTGAATGCGTGTCTGTGCCTTTTGTGGATTTGTGGATGCGTGTCTGTGCCTTTTCAAGTCCAACAAAATGACCAAAAATTTAATGAAAGGGAGTTATTATTGTCACCAACCATGGTGCAGAGGAAATGAGGTTGGCTCTGTCGGTTCTGCAATTGGCTTGGGTGAGTTCAGGGCGATGCCTGTATGCGCCACTGGCTGTCAAAAGGTGTGCATATGCCCAGATCACTGTTAATGATATTAGAAGAGCAAATCGTTCCAGCACTGGTAGCTGTCTTACATGGAAGTTCTTCAGGTACTGTTGACCCAAAAACAAGAAAATGTGATTTTTATCCCATCAACTTTAGACTACAATTAAAAAATTTGCTGGAGACATCATTATTATGAATTGTTGATAAAAAGGGAAAGTATAAACACCTGGGAGAAAGCTACAAAAAGGATAAGCATGGGGATGCCGATTTCCACACACCTTCCAACCTGAAAGGCATGCTCAGTGAAGCACAAAAAAAATGTTATCTTAATCCTTCTTTTCAAATTTAGAAATATAAAATGGTTTTTATGGCATTGAAAAGGAAAATGTTTGCTCACTGACCACTGGGAAGCCTCTGTCAAACAGACCAAAACCCACTAATGCAATAACTGGAACCATTCCAAGGGGGCTGAAGAACCTGTAAACAAGAGAGAGATTTCTTTATTGACCAGTAAAAAATAAGAAGTACCAAACTTCTGTTTTCTGATTTATTTATTTTTCAAATACCTGGAACAGATGGCCCAAATTTGGCTGTATCCGAGGATGATTTGTATGCTTGATGCTACTATTAGAGCTCCTTGTACAGCTCTCATGGTGTTAAGAAATCTCTACAAAAACGGGTAGATCAAAATTTAAGTTTTCTCACTAGGATAACAAACAAAAAAGGAATCTCCATGGGGAAAATTCAAGCTTAGCACCCAAAAAAGAAAAAGGATTGATCTTACAATATGATCATTTTCGATCCTAGTCAATGAGGAATCATGAATAATAGATATGATCGGGACCATAAATGCATAAGACCCTCCAATGACAGTCGGTAATCGGGTTCCAAAAAGTGTTTGCAGAAGTGTATTGATTCCTTCAACAAAGAGTAGAGTCTGTACTACTCTCACTTTAATCACCCTGATTAGAACAAAGTTTTTATTTTTCAAAGATCAGAACCAAAAGAAAATATAAAAAGAAAATTTTAACTACATCTGGCATAGTTTCAATTCCAGTCATGGAAAAATGAGCTCACATCAGTTCCACCCATGAGGGGAACAAGGAATGAAGGGATCATCACTGCAGTCCCCAAGGCCAAAATGTAGTGCTGGAAACCCAAAGCTATAGCCTCTCCTGTGTTTTTTTTTTTCACATGTACAAAAATGAGAAAAAAAAAAACCCAGTTCTAAAATATTTTAAATTTAATAAAACAAGACAAAGTTTAATAAAAGTCTAACTATTGACATACCCCAAGATGGGTTCGAGTCAATACAGTACTCTAAGCCTTGAAGTTGGTCCATGGGTGGATGAGTAATCTCTTCTGGTTTAGGAGCCGCCATGGCTTACTAGCTGGTTAATATGCCGCTAAATCCAAATGGGTATCCAGAAAATGAATTAAAGAAGAGATAGATATGATCTCAGAGATTGCTTAGTGAAGTAATGGAATCTGGAGGTATCAGTTAGAGAGAGAGAAAGAGAGATAAGAGTCAATAATGGTGAAAAGCAGAAAGAGAAAGCAAAGTTGAAAAGATTAGAGAGAGAGAGAGAGAGGGAGTTCTGAAGTTCAGGTGGGGAAGAAAAGAGTAGAACTCTGTTTGCGACTAAACGAGAAAATGTACACTTGCCGCCCACTAAATGAGCTGCTTTCTTTCTAATTATATATGTGTATATATATCTTTGTGACTGTGTTTCTTTCTCTTTCCCTTCTCTTCCCTCCTAACTTTTTTTATTAGAAAAGTTCAGTTAACTTTTTTGTATATTCCAAATCTACCCCTTAAGGAACTTCCAAACTCAATGTTACCGTTGCCTAAATGTTTGCATTAATTTTTCCAGCTCAACTTACTCCATTGCTTCACACTTGTTACCCCAAACAGGGAAAAACAATAAATATAAGGGTAAAATAAAGGTTTTTTTTTTCAACAAATAAATCTCCTTTTCTTGGCAAGGTACTAATTTTTTTCCCTTAAAAGGAGAGAAAGAGAATCAAAGAGAAAGGAGGTAAGCGTTTTTCTTTTAGTCAAAAAAGAAAGTTAGGCCAGACTTACATACGCGACTTCATTTACTTATTTTCTCTTTTCTGGGTACGTTTTAGAAAAATAGGAACACATCTTTATTGGTTTAGGGTTATTTATTTAGCGTATTTTTAAATTTAATAGACTCAAATTTAAATTTAAATATCAAAAATTCTTTACATACATGTTTATTTTTCTTAAAATTTAAATCATTTGAGTATCAGAATCCAAGTTTTTAAAGTTCTTATCCTCTTAAACTTTTGATACTCGGATATCTTTGCTACAATAAAAATTAAAATTCTCTCTCCTATATTTTGAAAAAAAAAATCATAACTTCTTCACTTGATATCCAATTAAGATGATTCTTTTTTCACTGTGTTCTTAATGAAGATATGAATAAATTAAGATCTATATTGCATATTTTTTAAGATCATAAACATTAAGATTTTATTAGATTTATTATAAATCAAAAACTATTTTCACTACCTCTCCAAACACAAATTCTGATTTTATTTTATACTCAGATTAAAATTTAAATGCGCATCCAAACGTCAATTCAATAACAATTCAAATCACTAACTCAAATCCTAATTCAAATAACACTAACTCAAATTAAATCACTAATTCTAATCCATTTACCAAACGGACCCTTAATTACCTCCTGCGTTTGGTAAACCGGTTCGAAACCAAGAATATTATAAAATTATCAACAATTATAGTAAAAAATAAAATTTATTATAATATAAAATTTTTATGTACTATAATATTTTAAACAAATTAGTTCATAATAAGTTGCTTGATACCTATTATTTTTCTCATTTCTAAATGCACTAGAGAAAATAGATATACTTTGTTGCATTACTTGTTTCCCTTATTACTTCGGTATAGAATATTGAGATTTTGCACATAGCATTGTTTCCATAGGAACATAACCGATCTTTTGTTCTAGTACAAATTAATGAACGTCCAGACAGGATTTGGTTTATAAATGGTAGACATAACTGGACATGATCCTTTGCCATGGGACCCATGTGAGTTTTGACGAGAATTTTTCACATATTAATAATTAATGTGAGAGTTAAGACTATGAGGATAACAATATTAGTATGCTCTTTAACAAATAAGAAAAGAAAAAAAATTAGTACGATGGTCAAGTAAATATATAAATGTCAAACATTATTAAAGAAAAAAAATGTCTCATGGTGAGGTCCGTATGAATAGTAGTGACAATCAAAGATTGTCTCTTGTTAAACAGTTTTATTTATTGATTTATTTATTTATTTATTTATTTTTGGTGGTGGTAGAGGGGGAAACCATTTTGACAAGAGATAATAAGCTTCAAAAGGACCACAAATGTAAATTACTATGGGTTCCTTTGGAAAATCGATTCGAACTTAAAATTAAAACTTAAATATTGTAGCTTTTGAGAGCTTTAAGCTTCGTTTAGGAAGCACGATAGAAAAACAAAGTTTAGTTTGCTACGACGTAAAGTTTTCACATGCTACAATAAAAAACAAAAGTTTGCTACAATGTAAAGCTCTCACATACTATAATTTTTAAGTTCTAGCTGATTTCTCAAATACACTCTATAAAGTTTTGATCTGCGCAGCGGCAGTGATGCCGAATTAGTTTCATACGCTGCTGCATGGCAATTTTGCTTTCAGTGGCAGTTCAACTCTTCATCGATTTAGTCATTTGCTTAAGATCCTATTTTAAATTAGGCTGTAATTAATTTTTGCGTGGCACTTATTTATCGTTTTAATTTTTATTTCACATTAAAAGTTTTAATAAAACTAATCAACCCATAATTTTGTTGGATAGAGGGAGAGAGAAAAAAGGAATACGTGAAAGCTAGGACAATAATACCTTAATTTTTAGAAAGTGTTTGATTTCTAAACGGAATTAGCTATGTACAAAAATACATTTAATGAATATTGCTAATGCACCATCCACCAAAAAAATGGGTCCCGCAATGTGGATTTATAGATAAGGTCTATCTTTTAATAGTGATGATACTTAAAATCGGTAATACCCGTCAGCATTTTTCATGTTTAATAGACAATAAGAACAAACATACCTTATTTTTGAAAGGTCCCATTTAAATTTGTTATCTAAAGCCTCAAAATTACTCAAGCTTGCCCTAACTACTTTTGGTGGTCTATGTCGTCGTCTCATCAATAAATATTTTTGATTCATAATAAAAATGGTTTTTTACCCTGATTTATTGGTGATTTTGTTTCATTTTTTCGGTATTGCATTTTCAATTCATTAGATTTCTTTATTTTGGGTATTTCGCTGCCTTGGTGTCGTAGGATTCTTGATTTGGACAATGAGGTTTTATCGATTAGAAGATTTGCCGAAAAGCCATGTGTTATTCAACAGTTGATGTACCAATTTAGATGTCCAATTTCAAATCTTAGTAACACTTTTTCCCTTATGAGTAGAGTTTAGTGTTCAAAATAATCATTATAGAGATCTGGTTTTTCTGTGGTCTAAAACCTTCTCAGTTGAAATTGATGTTTGTATTATCTTGACGCTTTTTTTATAAAAAAAATACTATACAATCATGTAGGGTGTCGAGTATGGTACCGAGAACTATTAGTTAGAACTGTTTTTACGGTAGCATATAAGAACTTTATATTGTAATAATTTTTTCTTTTTACTGTAACATATATAAATTTTATATTATTTATAACTAAAATAATGGTCTAAATCACCTTACGTAAAATACCTTTAGCGTACATAATTTACAAAACTAATAATATTTCAAAGAAAGAAAAAAAATGTTCGTTTCTTCTATCAATAGTAAACGATACATTTTCTACCGACTTCAATTACACGCCACTCGTTAACTTGACTATCAGGCTTTCTAAAAATGCTTACAAGTGTCCATGAAACAATTCAAACAACTAAAATATGTATAAAATAACAATTTTATTGAGAAATTAATTTTATAAACTTTTTTTTTTTGCTTAGGTCTATTCCGCTGGAGTACAAAACTAGAAGGGGCTCGTTTGGTTCGAGTATTTGAATGAATATTTAAATTTTGTGAGAGAAAATACTGTAGCAAAATCATTCGAACCGTGATTCGAATATCCAACCAATGGGTCCGAATTATAAGCGGTTGACAAATCCTTTTTCTTTCATATTTTTAATCTTTTTTTTAATTATTTTTTTGGGCTCCCAGAAGGCTCCATTTTTCACGTTTTTGTACAATTATTAGTAAAAGAAAGATAAGTTGAAAGAGTGTTTACGCAGATCAGGAGTACTTCTGGTCACAATTTATATGCGTACTTTTTTTATATGTTTATTATCCAAGGTTGAAAAATTATGTTAATGTATTAATTTGTCTCAATTGGTATGCAGTAGGCGTCTTAACTGTTTTTAATATAAAGAATCCTGGGTTTTAGTACAGAAAAAAAAGTATTAACATATACTATCCTAACAAGATGAAAAGTTTTACTCTGCACTTAATATTATTTATCCTTAACAAAAGAAAAAGAAAAAAAAATCCCCCACTTATATCATTATTTGTTGACAGTCTAATTGATAAAAAGCTTATGGTAGTAAGCAAATAGAGCAATACAACTTGTCCTTATGGGTTACCCTTTTACAAGAGATGGGTCCTATTGTAAGGCTTATTTGGGTCCTATATATAGGGGCCTATCTCTTTTAAAAGATGAGACTATAATATTATGAGATTTATATAATATTTTTCAAGCAAACATCATGGTACAAGTAGAAAAGCTTAGGGGCACATACCTACACTCAAATCTTAAAAATTTGATTCTTTTTCTTGAAATCCTGATAAAATTTTCAATGTATCCCTATCCATATTTATAAAAAACTTATATGTTGTGTTTAAATCAATAATTTCAATATATAACAAACTTTTCTGAGCTTGCCACGACTTATTAGTGGTCTTTCGCTTTGCAAAATAATAATAATAATAATAGTAAAGAAGAAGAAGATGAACCAATTTCATTTAAAAAATTAGAAAAAGAAAAATATTTTCTCAATGAATTCAAGACGATTCCTAAGAAGACTTCACCAAATACTACTAGGGTTAAAATCTAGCTTGGTAAAATTACAGACAGGATGATGGAATGAGTTTATTATTACTATTATTATTATTTAGGGTGTTTAAAAAAATGATTAAAATTGGTTTAATTTATTTTCAGTTTAAAAATAATGTAATATAAAAAATTTTATACACTGTAATTGCTTTTTGTTTAATACTTTAGCCGCTATACTTTAGACTGTTCCAACTTACCATGCCAAATGTTGTTATTTTTTGGGCGAACAGAAGCAGTTTAGCTTTTGATCTACGGATGAGGCGTTCTTTTTAGAAGGTGACAGGGGAAAGAGCTGGATGAGGCAGTTATATATATATATAATATATATTTATAGGAAGAATTTGAAAAAGGGCAAAAAAAAATTCCTAATAAAAAAAATAATCTTTTTTTTTTTACATAAAAAATATACTTTTTTAGATGGTAAATTATCTCAATTTTTCTTAGAAAAAAAGATAAAAATAACTATAACGAGGAGATGAATCTTAACAGAGTGAAAAAAAAACTGAAATAATTTTTATGTTTAAAAGTATATTTTTTTACGTCAAAAAACTGTAAAAAAAATTTATTTATCCAAAATTATTTTTTTTAAGGTTATTTTTCAAAATGCACCATTTATATAGCCTGTGATATTATATAGAGATATAAAGAGCGTCTGACCAGTGAGTAGAGCTCAACGTGTGAAGCAACAGTGTACGATTCTCTCTCCAACGTCTATTTTTTCTGATGCCAAGACAAATCTCTTGCTATGGAAAGTGGAGCCACCCTCTGCTCCTTGCTCGAGTTTTCGCTTTTTTCTTCTGCATACGCAGCGAAATTCATGCTGTTTTTTACGCTCACCGCTCTGCGCCCACCCTTTCACTTTTTTTTTTTTTTTTGCCCAATTCATTACACACACACACACATATATAAATATATATATATATTTTCAAAGGAACGTACGGCATCCATATCAAATGATAATAAGACATGTGTATCCCAATATATTTTTTGGCTTTGTATTTAAAAACACGTTCTAATTTTATCTCTACAAATAAAAAAAATTAAACAAAACGATATAATTATCGTTATTTAAAATATCTCATAAAAACAAAAACATAAAACTCTTAAAACAAACATCAAATTTCAAGAAAAGGTCCTTTAAGTTTTATGAATATTTAAATGTTAAAATATTTTTAAAAATTTTTTAAAGAAGAAAAATATATTTTAAAAATAAACTCGGTGTAGTTAAGAGTATGTTTGTTGTATCTTCATATTTTTTGTCCAAAAAGTCTACGAATGATAAAATTAAAACATTTTTTAGATTCAAAAGATATTTTATAGTTTCTTAAATCAGAGAGATAAATTGAAAAGTAGGTAAAATTAGAAAAAAAATAAATTAAAAAATAGTTAAAACTAAAAGGTATAATTGCATAATTAACATTTTTTTCTTGAGAAAACATATATATATATATATTTATATTAGCTTTTATGGATTATATGTATTTTGGTCCTATTAATAGGCTCTATTATTTAGACCTTTAGATTAACCTTTTAACCATTTGATATGTTACTATTTATTTAAAAATTTACAATACCTAAGACAGAATTATTTTCAGCCATAAATTATATTATTAAAAAGTTAATTCCAATGATTGTAATAAAAAGACCAACCGGTAAGATCATAAGTCATGTCCTATCATAAATTTTGCTTCTTCTTTTTTTTTTGTATACCCCAAAATTGAGCCCGTATTTATGATGATATGAATATTTGTCATTACATTTATATACTGTACACATTAAATATTGCTCCGTACTCAAGTTTCCACCAGAGCTTTTTAGTTTGTCTTCAGAGTCGTATTGTATAAAATAAATAGAGGGTCGTTAAAAGAATCAAAATTGATCCTTGTGAATTTATTGTAAAGATTATGATATAACAAGTCTGAAGGTGTTGTTACAATGTTTGTGTATATTGAACTAGATGTACTTAACTTTCTAAGGACACAAGATTATTTTACTCTGCCACATGAACCATGATGCATTTCCCCATGATAAATTTTTAAATTTGCAAAATTTACATAAATTTTTTTTTAGGCAAAAGTTGTAGTTGAGATGCTTTTGGTGACTCTGTTTTTCTGACTCCTAGAAAAAGGATGCATAAGAGAATAAGGAAAATAAAAAAGGAACAAGAAGAGAATTATTTGTAGGCTACAATTGGCATGACATAATTGGAAACATCCTATTTTAATTTCGTAAAATTGTCGTACTTTTTTATTTGATATATTTCTGACATGATCTGACGATTTAAAATTATTTTATTAAAGATAAAGTAATTTTCTATAAACTTTTCTAATACAATTAGAATTTAACTTAATACATAGCACCAATATATGATATGCCTCATTGAATTTTTACTTCAGATTCATGCATATGATTACTTGCATAAGATGACTACACATCTTGATCTCCCTTATGAAGAAATTTCTTATTGATAAATGGGGACATTTTATATTTATGATTACTGTTTTAGATGTTATTTTATCCTCAACATAATTTACTTTTTTATTTCTCAACTTTTACAAATTCTTTTTATATACCATCGTTTCATTGTTTCAACAATAATTTTTTTGAAGAAGTACTGTCCCACTCAGGTTAAGAAAACATTGAAGACTTTATTAATGATTTAAAGGTAAATGTAAAATTTTAAAGATTTATACACTACGAGGGTGTTTAAAAGGATGGTAGGAATCAGTGGTTAGAATTACTTTTACTGTAACATGTGGGAGCTTTATACGGTTCATAACTGAGTTTGTGGTGGAAACCGCTGAGCACCCAAACATGGGACATTCTCCCAAAAACTTTATCAATGCTTGCATGTATATAGAATGCAAAAAGATTAACAGATTAAATGTTATATTCCTCAAAGTCAAATTTGGTAGGGAAGACAATAAAATTATAAACCTGAAACTTTCGCCTTTCATGACTTTTTTTCCTTTCTTTTTTGAGTTCTTTTATCTTTTTTATTTATTTATTCATTGAAATCTGCCAAGTCCAGTTCTTCATTTACCCTAAACATGTACTATATACGTATCCACTTGAGATATGTTATACGAATATACATTCATATATGTATATATGCGTGTACGTATATATACTGGAGTTTGATTGTTCCGCCGGCAAATTTTCCGTCCTTACATGGTGCACGTATTTTTTCTTATTTCAATGTAACACGGCTTTAATATGGAAGTAACTTTTATTTATTTTTTTATTTTTTGCAATTTTGAATGACCACGTAGTCTTAGTTACTTCATCGTAACCAGGCTTTGATGTCGCGTAACATTTAAGATATTTTTAATTTTTTTTTCCACGACAAATATATTTGGAATTGAATTTTGTTGATATAAATGCAGCTGGTTTTTGTGGATAATTAGTTGCTACAACCACAATGTACATAATATATATTTTGTTTGATATGTGAGGAGATTACACCTAATTTGCATGGTTTTTTTTTTTTGGGCATGATAGGCATTATGGATCATCTTTTTTTTTTTTTTTAAGGGAGGAAACCTCTTTTTTTTGTATGATAGGCATTATGGATCATCTTTTCTTTTTTTTTTTTTGCATTGTAATTGGCTAAAGCTGGACTCTATTATACATGACCCCTAATAATTTTTCTTATTTTAGATTGGGAGACTAACTTTTTTTTTTCCCCTTAATAGCTATGCGTCACTACATTTTTTATTACCGGAAGAAGGATTGTATTTTCCTTGAAGTGGGGAGATAATTGATGCTTTTAATATGATGGCCAATATGTAGGATCTAGATGCATCCAAAAAAATTATCAAAAGTTATAAAAGTTACGTCCTCAACAAAGCCTCGTTACGATTAAAGAAGATAAATTACGTCGTTTTACGCCAACAACCAGCTGTAAGCTCATCCTCACACCGTCCAAGCCAAAATTAAAGGCTATAAATACAATAAGGAAGCATTCCGCTGGTGGTTTAAAAGAATCTACATATATACCTTAAAGCAATGGCAGAGTCAAAATATTTTGTTAGTTGGAGCAAAAAATATAAGAGATTTTTTTATAAGAGAGGTACATAATTATGAATTTTAATTAGAGTGAATACAATAACAGGGTTTTTTTTTTTAATGTATAGAGTATTGTTTTATTAAAAAATAACATTTATAAAAATTGAAACTTTAAAAGTTTAATGGAGCATTGCCCCACCATAACTATTCAACCCTATGACAAGCCAGTATCTCAAAGCAATTAAATAAATATATATATATATGTATATGTATATATGCATAAAATTTCTTTGTACAATAAAGAGGAACCATTCCTTCTATATGTTAATAACATATAGAGTTAAAAAAAAGTTATTAAATTAAAATTGATGTCAGAGAAACTTAACACTAAGAAATTTAATTAAAAAAACATATAAAACAGAAAATGTGTCACATGTCTTTCTACGGTGAATGTTACATACATCTCCATATGTTAAGACGGAGGGATCTTTTGAGGGAAGACCGATGCTCAGAAAACCATACATACATATATTATATGTATATATGCAGCAGAATTTGTTACTAACGGTCACCAAAGAAAAAGGATGGAATAAATAAAAAAGAAAAAAGTAACAATTCGATAACTATATTTTTCTCCAAAACGTGTCCTGCTTCAAACACTTCTGGTAGTCTGCTATATCGGTATAATACATTTACCAACTATTATTTGCCGCAGACATTAATCTTTTTTTTTGTTTTTTGTTTTCCTTCTGAATCTTGATTTGCAGATTTAGGTGGGAGATTCCCTGTCACAAAAGTGGAATTCCAGGTACATTCCTAAAAGTACTGATATCAAGAAATTAATCAGAAAAAAAGACCCAAAAATGATACATATTTCATTTGTATATATGTTACTCATCTTGGCACGTCTGTACTTGATCCTAGTTCTTAAACCTCATGTATTTAAGTAAAGCCTATTTGCACTTTTCACGCACATCAGGGCACAAACAGGCGTAAAAGCAGCAAAGGAGCTAGCAAAAGCAGCAAAAACTATAATTACAAGTACTAATCTAATCCCCAAAAGATTGTTCATCACTTGGGTCAATGCGCCTCTCAACCTGAGAAAAAGGGCAAATAAGTATCTTTGTCCACGTTAAAACTAAAGCCATATTGCTATCACGAGGGATATATGGATAACGAGAAAACTATAACGGTTTTGTTTAAGAATTAAGATCGAACTTATTACAGTGTAAGCTTTTATATATTGTTATAATTTGTTACAATATAAAGCTTTCAAATGTTACAATATTTAAGTTCTAATTTTAAGTTTTAATTTACTTTTCAAACTAAATAAGCTAATTTTTAAATGAGTTACAACGAAGAGTTATGAGTAGAATTACATGGAATGATTTTGTAGACGTTACATTAAACATCATTTGCAACGCAATTATTATATATACACAATTGTATATAAATATATAGTTACAGGTATAACTAATATAAAACTATACCTGACATTTGGAATTCCTTAACCCCAAGTTCAAAAAAGTTGTGTATGAATATGCTTAATTACCAAAGAACTTTGACTGGGGCAGGAAAGGGATCGAGGAAATGAAGAAAAGACATCGAAGTAATATAATATATATATATATATATATGTTACGAAATTAATGCGATAGAAACAAAGAACGAAAACGCACAGAGAATTACGTAAAAACCCAAAAACGGGAAAAAACCACAGGTAGAGGAGAAAAAAATCACTAAACTTGTGAAGATTACAATAGAGGCGCTATGGAGGCTTAAAATTCGCTAATGAATAAGCCCTAACACAATACATCATATATATAGGTATAGGCAAAACCCTATGGGCTCGAAAACATAAACTGAACGGCCCAACAACAAACTCCATAACGCGGGAGCTCCGCCCCCACACCCTTGGTGAGATCAGTGGTAGGCTACGGGATCAGGCTTATCGGCCCGATCCCTCTACTACCACCACAGATCTCATGAAAATCATATTTTTACTTTTCACCCTAATTTGTTGTACTGTAAGTTTTTAAGTCGGGCCAAACTGAATTCGAATCACTATATTTTAACAATATATATGTATGCCGTATTCTAAGATTGATTAGGTTTGTGTAAAGGAGCAGTTCTTGGATATGCGCGCGTGATGGAGGTAGGGTCATATTGCCATCTTTTTTCCTTTGCCGAAGGGCGCGAAATGGATAGTTTCTTTCGGCTAGATTGAGAAAGTGTCCAAGTGATCATTTATTAGCGTAAAGGATGATTCTGACCCAAAAGGAAAGGTGATTGGCGACGTGTGTATGCGTGCATGTTGTGTAAAATGATGCTCCTCGAATTAAAAATGTCCAATGGGTCGCTTTCTAATGACCAACTGGTTTCTCTTGATTAGTACGTGTTTTTGGCCTTATTCAAGACTTAATGCGGGGTGGGTAGTGGCATAAAAAGGAGGGGGATTAAAGCTGGACAGCAAAAGAGACTGGCAGTCTGCTTGCCCCCAAACAAAAAAGGTCATTTTTTTCTTAAGATTTTCTACATTGTAAATCTTCAACAGAATGCTAGAAAGGATCTATGTATATAGGAAGTACTGATTGATTGGTGGTAACCAGCCATGCAAATATCTAGTTTTACATCCAAAAAAATTTGAAGCTATGTAAATAAATTGGTGATAAATTTATTTACTTTGGTCAATAGTATTTACCAAGTGCAATAATATATTCGTATAGTATTTATTAATTAAATAAACTGGTATTAATACATTTACTTGGACAATATTAGATTAAAAACTTAGTTAATAATGTATTAATTCGTCAAGTAAATAAACTGGTAGGAAATATATTTAGTTGATAAAAATTAAATATATACCTGATAAATAACATATTCACCGATTTATAATTGGTAACTTTCGCAACCGTTGTTAGCAGATTAACCGTTGTTTAATATAAAGGAGAAAGATAGTTTAATACTTATAAGCCATTTAGACTAATGGTTGGAACCAACAATTTTAGTTTGAAAACTGTAACATATAAGAGCTTATATTATAGCTTTTTATAGTAACATGTGAGAATTTTATACTGTTTACAGTTATAACTTATGGTTATAACTGTTCTTTCAAATGATCTAATAAATATATTGCCACCGTTGTTAGCGGTGCCATCTCAAGCTTTGTCTTTTAAAAAATAGAAATTGCATATCAAATTGGGAAAGTACAAACACTAATTCAAACCTAAAAGATCATAATGTAACTAGCGACTTGATTTTGACAACAAATTTGATTGAAAACACTCAAGGAGCAAAACATATAGTGAGTTTCAATTTGTGAAAATAGAAAAGACACACTTGTAATCAAGCACGAAAAAGCTTCTTTCACAGACACCATTATAAAGGATGGATAACTCTAATCAAATAAAATTGAGAGACTAAAGACATCAAAGTTTAACCCAACATAAAAGGGTAGAAAAACCAGCTCTGTTATTGCAACAGAAAAACAAAACAAAACAAAACCAAATGTTACGATGACGTCAAAGTTATTATTTGACGTAAACAAATCCAAAACAAAAAAGTTATACACCAAGCAACAACACAATCCCTGGTGACAATTCGAAGACTGCTCTCGAAGAGGAAAACCACAGCCAAGACCGCAATCCGAAGAGGAGCTCACAAGCGTGAGGAAACAGCACCTTCTGTCGCTGTCGCTGTCTGCCGCAGCTAAAGAGGGAGAAAGCCACCAAAAGGTTCCGCCTTCCTATAGAGGCCAAAATCCCCTGGTGACAGAGACCAAAGTGCCCTCCACCATCCCAAGTTGTCGGAGGAAACCCTTCCCATCCCTACATTAAAACGGATTTGACCATTGCCTCCTATAGCCGCACCTGACTCGAGGTCGCAGTGTACACAGATGGCCTAATACAGCCACCACCCATTAGGCCGGCCTCACACCCCCAAGCCCAAATATGACCCTCCATTCCCAAGGCTGAAAGCAAAGCTGTCAAAGAAAAAGGAAGTTGCGCTAGTCAGCAACTCATCGATGGGGCCGGGAGTCCGAAGGCCGGCCCGTCGTGGGCGTCGGATTTCGGCCCTTCGAATCTGCACATGAGAATGGTGCACCTCTCTCACCAAAGAAAAAAAGAGGGGAAAGGAAGCCCGAGCAGAGAAAACAAAATCTCGTCTTAGGAAAACTTTTTTGAAGCATGAAAAAAAAATCAGCTCACACACTTAAAATTGTATAAAAATTAAAATTATTTTCGTAATCATTAATTCAATGAAGCGCTATTTAAATTTTTTTGTAATTTTTGAGAGACAGTGATGGAGGAAGGATATGTTGTGTGGGGGCATGTTCCCGGATTCAACCATTCATTTTTGAATTATATTTTTACATTAAATTTTTAAGAAAGATTAAATATACCCTATTTTATGGGAAAAATAAAACCATTCCCCAATTGAATAATTCAAAAAATACTATTTTATTTTTATTTTATAAAAAAAATTATAACTATGCTTACGTATTCTTTCAACAGAACACTTTTTTTTTATAGTGCCCATTGAACAAAAGTTCTGCCTCTGCCACTGTTGAGAGATTAAAAAAAAGAGAGAGAGGTAGTTTGATAGATAAAGACTAGCTTTTTTATGGGTAATTAGAGTAGTTTTTAACTAAAGCATTTTTATCAATTATTAGTAGTGTTTTTTAACCTTAAACTCTAATAATACTCAAAAACAATAATTATTATTTTTTTACCTCCAAAAATTTATTGTGGTTCTCAATGCTCTAAAATTTTTGGCTGGTCTTTTTTTTTTTTTTATTTTGTGAACTTTTAAAATCAAAGTCAAATAATTTGGGGCCTTGTTCGGAAGTGGGACTTTAGGCAATTGTAAAAGTGGCCTAAAGGTTGAGCAGGCTATGCGTTAGTGTCGGCAACAATGAGTCGACAGTTTGCGAACAAAGAGCATCTTGATGGTCTGATGATTGTCTCTGCAGGCATCTTTCATTGCGAGGATCATCTCAGGTATCGTTGTTGGTTGAAGCTAGAAATTCCCACAGTTCCCATCGATTATTCCCATCAAATTATAGATAAAAAAAAAGCCAATCTAACAGTAAAACAAGAGTACAAAGTAAAATCCTAAAATTCAATGTCCATCGTACGCGTTGCTGGGCAGAGATGGCAGAGCCTATAGGCCCCATACAAATACAGACTGAAATTGAATGGGGCAAGCATACAAAACAACCCAAAACAAGAAGAAAAAGTTAAAAAACATATATTGAGAGCCGTTTACAGCAACGATTTGATTTGAAGATTGAGAAAGACCGATAAAGACGAGCCCTGATAATTGAAAGCAAGATAGAAACTAAGCATGAAGAACTCCAAGCAGAAACAACCAAAAGTAGAAGGGGTTAAAAATTACTTGCAGAGAAACCGGAGTGATTTTTTGACCAATGAAAGTCTATTCGAGTTGCTGATTAAAGATGGTGTCAAAAATTCAACCGAAACCATGCAGGATCAGGTTAGGATAGTGTAATGAAGGTAAATTAACGAAACAATAAATTTTCATTCATTGCAGCAATATACATAATGCATGATAACAAAAATACAACCCCAATCTTTAGTTCAATAGAAAATGGATGAAAAGCGAGGAGAGGAAAACTTCCCGACCTTGTTCTTGGCACAAGGTCTGCTAATTCAGGTCTATTCGAGTTGCTGATTAGAGATATAGGCGTCCAAAATTCAACCAAAACCATTAAGGATCAGATTAGGATAGTGTAATGAGGGTAAATTAACAAAACAAAAAATTTTCATTCCAGCAATATACGTAGCGCATGACAGCAAAAATACAACCCCAATTTAGAATTTACTAACAGAAGTGGGGAAATAACTGTGGCCATGACTACCACATCAATCTCAGATTTCAAAATCGTGTATACATACTGTTAAATATTGGGACCACAGCAGACGATCAAGATCTTCTCTCTAACTTTTTGTCACTAGATCTTTTCTCTTCTGCCTCTCTCCGTCGTTGCTGCCTGCAACAAAACAGGAACCAACATTGCAGCATCAGATAATACATGTCACTGGTAGATTGACAGTGGACGTCAACATTTCAATAAACGGAAATCTAGACAACTAAGATTCATCACTCCAAAATGCAATCTCCAGATTTTTCATCATGATAAACAACAATGAACATAAATATTGATCATAAATTCACCCAAATATCATAAGGTACGACGCATTTCACTTATTAGGCGTTTTGTCATAGCAAATGAACGACTTAAGTTACCATATAAAAACAAGGAGTAATTATCCCTTTATACCCTTTGTTTTAGGTTAATTTAAAAACAATACCTTTGATTTTTGATATCATCGAATGTATACCTTCAAAGCAGATTTAATACACAATTGTATACAATACCTCAATCGATAGTTGATTTTTACTTTTAGAATGACAAAATTATCCTTAATTAAAGGGGAAAAAAATAAAACTTTCAGAAAATAAGAATAAAACAAAAACAAAAGCAACGCAAAACACCTATTTTTAAGGGTATTTATATATTTTTGGAGACAAAAACCTTATATAAAGTTTTTTAAGTTTTTAAAGTAATCTTATTTTTCAATTTGAGGGTATTTTGAACAATTTTTTTTATCAAAATTAAAGATCGATCAAGAAATAGTATAAATTTATGTATTGAATCTAATTTGAAGGTATAAATTCGATGAGATAAAAAACCAATGATATATTGTTAATAAACCTTAAAAATAGGGTATAAAAAGGTAAATAACGCCTAAAACAATTTTAGTATAAATTTATCCATATACAACAAGTCTAGTAGATAATCCAAACACCACTTCCAATCGTTAATTTTTAAATGTTAAAAGATGTTAAGAATTCCACCGTATACTCTTTGGTAAAATCTTGTTTCCAGATGGATTTTTAATTGGTTTGTAATGCAACATGAACATGAAATAGACATCGAAACATAGCATTATGGCCTATTTAAAGGGTAATCACTAGGCTAGACCATGAATGTTAATGGTTCAAACCTCTTGAGCTTTGGGTTGGGAAGAAACAAGTAACAAAGAAAAAATTTTGATAGTAAATTTGAACATTAAGTACTACAAGACATGTTTAGTATCGTTGAAAAAGACAAAAATATATATATATATATATATATATATATATTTCAGGGCACTTATCATTGAGTTTTGATTTGAAAGAGTTTTCTTACTTCAACAAATTTTCGTCATGACAATAACATTTATAATTGAATTAAGACAGGAACAAAGATAACGAACAGAGTGGATGCTAAGCAGAAATAGGCATTCTGTCGTAGTTCATTGGACTTACGCAAAGGCCATGTACCCAGTACCAGCATTAACAGCAGATAAGACTGCTGCCTGAGCTCCAACTGCAGATATAGAATCCTGAACTCCAGAAGGGAGAATATTTCTTCGATCACCGTCTACCTAAAACAAAAAATTCAAAGATTTGAGTTTATTAATAATCTCTTATACCATACAAGAACTGTAACTATCCCATATGCATAGATGGGGGGGGAGGAAAAACCTTGTCCCACTTCGACTTCTTGTTCTGTCTACCATCCCGGGGGATTGCATCGGCAGATGGCAGAGAAGCATGCAACCCAGCAACAGCCACAGCTGGAACGCCTAAAAAGTGACTTTATATAAGGTCAACATCATTGAAGAAAAATCTCAGTTGGTGCACCAGGCCTTTGCTTGGGTGGTAAAGTTTTGGAATGGGGTTGTGAATTATACTAACAACTAGAAAGGTTCAATACTGGGTAGTTCTCACAAACCTGGAACAGGCATGTTAATTTTGGGTGCACCAGCAATAATTCCAGGTTGTGTCCCCCCTGAAAGGAAATCAATCTTCTGATTCTTCTTCCTTTCCTGTTCCTTTCTATCCATCTCACGCCTCATATCAGCCTCTGCATTTTAAAGCATCAGAATGTAAGCAACAAAGAGGATCAATGTTGATGAAAAACTATTGCCCGCTTGGTTCATTGGTTCGAATTATGTTAGTTTAAACCTTTTTAAGATTGAATAGAAAAATCCGATTGTGTAGTTTAAACAGTAATCCAAACTAGCATTTGGATGTGTAATTAAAGTATTAATTTGGACAGCATATTCAATTTGAATTTATGTTTGAATGATTATTGAAAACTCTATTTTGAACCATAAAAAAATTATTTAATTAAAAAATAAATATGAAATATGTAAAAAGAAGTTATTTAATTAAAAATAATATGAAAAAGTGTTAAATTATAAATATAAATATATAGGAGTGAAATCATTATTCAATATTGAATCGAAATGTTGAAATGAGGGGGGTTTGAACTCTAAATTGGGCAGTTCAACTCAATTTGACTGTCAATTTAGTTCAAATTAAATGCTTTACCAAACACCAATTTAAACTGTAATGCTCGTTCGAATTGAGCCTATATCAGCTATCACACCACATCTTGATATTGTCAGGCAACTTTAAAATGTAAAATCCAATACACAAAATAAATGCCAAGATGCAGAACGTTCAAAAAAATCGTCGCATTTATGTCTCAATTTTCCCTTTCCAATTAGTTTCCACCACCGATTGCCTCTGACCATGGTTTATTAGAAGGATATAAAGAGGGAGAAAACAAGCACATACATGTGTGCACGAATATACCAACAGTCGTTGAAAGCCAGAAAAGTTGAAGAAATGACTGACGTGTTATGCAAGCAGATCGTCATGATCAATTAGTAAACAGCTTCTAGAATGTTTAGTCCACATATCAAATAAGCCATACACTGTAGAAAATTTACTGGCTAACTAGAATTGGCAAAGAGGATAAAATTGATGCACAACTTAAATGTTTAAGTTCCTACGTTGCAGCACTCACATCTTAGGAGAAAAAAGGACACCCACACTGGTGCAAAACAGACGCAAAAATATAATCATGCAGACAGAGACATATTAAAAGGAATTGTCCGGACCTATTTCATCATAGTAGTCACTTTTGTCATATCCATGAGGGTCGAATACATCTTTACTGAAGCAAGACCCAATCTGATCAATATCTTGATACCTCACTGCATGCAGCAGGAAATCTGGGTTTCGATAGTCCTTCCTGTTGCGTACTTCTGCATTGAAGCTTTTCCCAGCTTTCTTATAATCGAGGAACTTATTTATTTTCCTCTGCAGGAATTTAAGAAAAGGGAAAGCATATCAAACACAAAAACAGCAAAACTGAACATTCCCAAAAAAAAAAAAAGTAATATATAACAGGGAAAGAAACAGAAATAAATGAAAGGAAATAGAAGGAGCACAAAATAATTAAAAAAAAAATGTTGGAATAAGAAACATACTTGCAAGTCCTCTGAGCAGTTGAGTTTTGGAGGTGGTGGAAGGAACTTATCTAACGGGTCAACATCTTTTTGTTCGTCTATTGTAGCCTCTGTAGCATCTTTAACCTCTATATCATGCACTGCATAGTCCATTTTATCAGATTGCGATGGATCGGACACTTGGGAAGTTGCTTGATTGCTAGGCATTGGAACCTGAGATGTTCCAGGAGGTGTTCTATCATGAAAATCCCCTGCCACAAACAACTTAGATAGTTAGGCCTATTCATTCTGTGTATCATGTTCTCAATTTCAAAGTATGATCCTGAAACAAAAAAAGCTATTAATTCCTACAGTTTTTTCAATGTATTGGAAGACCTTTGGTCCACCTTGACAGAAGCAATAGAAAAAATCACGTGGGATCTGTACTGGATAACATACATCACAATCGTGACTAAAAAACTTAGAAAGGGGAAAAAAAGACATGCAAAGCCCACTATAACTGTGCGTATAACGAGGAAAAAAGGTAAAAAGAGAAAATCCAACATTTCTTAAATTTTCAACAAGCTGACTTAAAGAATCTGTGTGGACAAAACCAAATCGAAAAAAGTTATTATTTGCAAAGCTGTTGATGTTGACATCACAACTACTTTAGAACTTTCATGAGCTGACTTGATTAAACTTTTAATCCAACTGCCACTAATTTCATACTCCATTGCCACCAAAGAATCCCCAAAATCATCAAAGTATCAGCAACTTTCTGTAGGAAGTTTGACCTGATATAGAGTTCTCAATTGAACTCCAGGACAGGCATTAATGACTCATTTACAATACAGCCAAATAAAAAAGAGAACATCTCAACACCGAGCCTAAAAATAGAGAACTATGTAGAGCAATAACATTATCAGCAATGCATGACCAAAGAAACACATTCGCAACAACGAGGGTAGATAAAACACAGAATGGCGAAACGCGAAGCTCGTATACCCAAAAGTGAATCAAGTCGTACCCTTTGAAGATTGTAGATTAATGCCCAGCATGACACGACCACTTGCTCCTATTTCCCCCTCCTGCAATCACACATTGCACGCAAATCAGAAATCAGATTTCAAAATTCTTTCAGTAACTAGACACAGAAAACCTAAATTAGTTTGCCATATCTTCTAAGGGCCAAGATACCATTCAAATTTGACATTAAAAACAAATAAAAGGCTAAATCTTCAGCCAAAAAAATCTCAAAAAGAGTTAAAAAAGAGGATATGATTTTCAGGATTCAAACAAACTAATCTCTTTACCTAACTGACCTCAAATGCTTAAATTTTCCAGGTTCTGGACCAATCAAACTCCAAACACAAAACAAACAAAATAATAAAAAAAGACTAATAAACTTTCCTTTATCAATGTTATATTTACCATAGATTAAAAATAAAAAATAAAAAATAAAAAATAAAACAAATTAGCAGCCAAAGAGAGAAAACGCAATGACCTCAGGCTCTGGAGAGATCGCAACTTCATCGTGACCGTAATCCACAATCGCTAGCTTCCTTCTTCTGCTCCTCGCATTATCCGAAGCCACAGCCTGTTGCTGCTGCGTCGGCGACGCGAACAAAGCCTGATTCTGCTGCTGCGGTGTGGAGGGATGGAATTGACCTTTACCAGGTGCCGAATTCTCCTCGTCGACGACATCTCGGGGCGTATTTTCCTCGTTTCCAGAATCACCAGTTGCCATTCTATCGCCGTCCGCCGTGGAAGCATCTTCCGCACTCCTTGCCTCTCCGTCATCGTCGTCTCGCGGCGGTTCTCGCCGCTCCTCTTCTCCTCTGTCTTCCTCCTCGGCGTCCTCCATCTCGTCGTCCTCTTCCTCGTCGTAGTACATGGACAGCAAGGCGATGCCCTCCGACTGCTTCTTTCTCGACGCCATCGGAGCTAGGGTTTGAGAATGGTGATGGGACAAAATCGGGAGCGAGCTCGAAAGTGAAAAGAACCAGGAAAGGCTTCTATGAAGCTCAAAACTGAAGATTTTGGAAGAAATTTGCCAAAATGGCAAAGAAGTTTTAGTGAGGCAAAGAGGTTTTTATCTCTGTTTTTTTTTTTTTTTTTTTTTTGGGCCCCCTTCATTTGGTGAGGATGGATCAGCTAGAATGCAAGTGAGAAAACATACTGAAGGGATGGTGTTACAGGGCCAAATCCTAAGGGGCCTAAATTGGGCTTATTTCTCATTTGGCCCAAATAGTCAAAGCAGAAAAAGGATCTTCGTGTATTTTTGGGCTAAGAAAAGGTCCTTCCTGGGTCAATGGGGGAAAGAGGCCTCACTCATATGTACTATTTTTTTAGACTCGATTTTATTTTCTATTATAAAATGTGAAAAGTTCTTTGTAGTATAAACTTAGGGTCCGTTTGATAAATAGATTTAAATTAGTGATCTTAATTTGAGTTAATGCTATTTAAATTAGGATTTGAGATAGTGATTTAAATTGTTATTTGAATTAATATTTGGATGTGCAGTTAAGGTTTAATTTGAGTATGGAATAAAATTAAAATTTATATTTGGAGGGGTAGTGAAGATAGTTTTTGATTTATTAATAAATTTAATAAAATCTTAATGTTAATAATTTTAAAAAATATGCAATATGAATTTTGATTTATTGCTCTCTCTATTAGGAATACGGTGAAAAAAGAATCATCTCAATTGGAATCAAATGAATAAGTTATGATTTTTTTCCTCAAATATAATAGAGAGAATTTTAGTTTTTACTGTAACAAAGATATCCGAGTATCAAAAAGTTTAAAGGGATGAGAATTCTTAAAACTTGGATTCTTGATACTCAAATGATTTAGATTCTGGGGGAAACAAACACGTATCCAAAGGATTTTGATACTCAAATCCAAATTTGAGTTCATTGAGTTCAAAAAATGCATGAAACAAATGTACCCTCAAATGATTCAGATTTTGAGAGAAACAAACATGTATCTGAAGGATTCTTGATACTCGAATCTAAATTTGAGTCCATTAAGTTCAAAGAATGCATAAACCAAGCATACTCTTAGTGTACCCTCCAGGATAAATCACGTGTCTTGATCCATCAAAATATTTTTGGTGTCTCTCCAAAACATGTCGTGGTATCCCTTTAAGACATGTTGTGTGTCCTTTTGAATAGGGCGAACATCGAGTGGGTTAAATAATTTTTTTTTGAAAATCTCAACATATCCAAACTTTGATTTTAAATTTAACACACCTAATTAATCCAAAGTTCAAAACTAACCAACCCAGTTAAAGTTAGAGTGGATTGGATGAGTTGATTGGGTTGAGTAATGCAATAAGAGGAAAAAAATAAAAACTAACAATTTAATCCAAAATCAATCAAGAAATTAAAATTCATAAGTTTTGGTTTTATAAAGATCTAAAATTATCTTAATAAGTTAAAACTAACATAAAGATAAAAGCTTTGCGATACAAATTAAAATCAAATACATTAAACCATAAACCAACAAATAAACTGTAATAGAAATAGATAGATGATATGCAGAAAAGGTGTTTGTTGAAATATAAACCAGAAGAGAAGAAGAAGACGATATGAGAAGAAAATGAGGCAATGGCTCAGCTCAACCACAGAGCCCTAGGGGAAAGTTTATTAATATGTGAAACGAACAGTACACAAGGCAGCTACTGTACCTACATAACAGAATGAAATAACTAGCATCAGTTGTACTACTATACAGAGTATCACACCATAGATATCATGTTCTAACATGCCCCGCAAGCTCATAGTTAGAGGGAGAATAGTGAGCTTGTTACGTAGACTAAGAAATCTCTGTGAGGGCAGTGCTTTGGTCATGATGTCAGCCAGTTGTTTCTCAGAGGAAGTGTGTTGAACAATGATGGATTGTTGAACAATTTTATTGCGAATAAAGTGACGATCAATTTCAACATGCTTAATACAAGCATGAAGAATGGGATTAGCTGCAGGATATGTTGTACTAGCATCATCACATAAGAGGAAAAGGAGGCTCAGGAAGAGGCATACAAAGTTCACGCAACACGGTTTCTAACCATGAGACCTCGGCAGTAGTATTAGCTAAAGCACGGTATTTGGATTCAGAACTGGACCTGGAAACCACCTTCTGTTTAGCTGAAGACTAAGAGAATAAGGTGGAGCCGAGAAAAATACAGTAGCCACTTGTGCTGCATAATCATCGAGGCAACTGGCCCAATCAGCGTCATTGTAGCAAGTGAAATGTAAAGAGTAGCAGGCTTGAAAGAAGATACCATGAATAATGGAAGCCTTAAGATAGCGAAGTAAGCGTTCGACTGCCTGTCAATAAGTGGAGGTGGGTGAATGCATGAATTGGCATAGTTTGTTGACGATGAAGCAAATATCAGGCATGGTCATAGTGTAATATTATAGGGCACCAACAAGGCTTCGGTAATGTGCGGGATCATCAAGAGAAATGCCATCATGAAGAGATAATGTTGGACCTGAGAACATTGGTGTGGTATATGACTTGCAGTCTAACATTTTAGCCTTGGACGGAAGGTCATAGATGTATTTATGTTGATTGAGATGTATCCCAGCCGCCGTGCATTGAACTTCAATGCCCAGACAATATGATAAAGGACTCAAAGTCTTTGAGGGGAAATTGAGAATGTAGGCGAGTGATGAGTTGAGAGACCAAACTAGTAGAATTTCATGTGACAATGATGTCATCCACATAGATAAGTATGATTAGAATCATAAACCTTGGTGAAGGATAAATAAAGATGATTCAGCTTATGAGTTGATGAAACCCCATTGAAGAAGACACGAGATGGGTTTATTTGACCAGGCTCTTAGGGCCTCTTTAAGACCATACAACACTTTATGGAGTAGACAAACCATATTGGGATGAGATTCAAAGCCAGGTGGCTGCTCCATAAAGACTCGTTCTGTGAGATCACCATTCAGAGATACGTTGTGGACGTCTGATTGGTAAAGAGGCCAGCCAAAGGAGAGTGCTAAGGAGATGATCAACCAAATGGTACTTGGTTTTATAACAGGACAAAAAATCTCAGCAAAATCAAGGCCAGGTGTTTGGTGGAATCCCTTTGCAACAAGGCAAGCCTTGTGTTTCCCGATAGTGCCAACAGACTTAAGCTTGATTTTGAAAGCCCATTTGCAACCAATGACACGTTGAGTGCAAGTATGAGGGGTAAGAACATAGGTATTACTCTTGTGAAGAGCTGCAAGCTTAGATTGCATAGCCAAGTTCCACTCAGGACACCAAAGAGCTTGTTTGACAAATTTAGGCTTAGTTAGAGCTTGACTGACCAGGACCTTGTGCTTGAAAACCCCCACCTTGGAATGTATCTATGATGCAAATACTCAAAGCATCAGGAGGGCGGTACAGACCACGAGCCACTTTAGGAGCGGGTTCATTACCTGTAAAACTCAAAACATTGGAAATATCTTGTGCACTTTGAGGGACATGTGTATGATAGAGGAAGAAGAGGAATGGAGTGTTATTGGAGTTAAAGACAGCTGGAGTAGTGTGAAATGAACCAGAAGAAACAAGGGAAGGAAGTTGGGAATTAGTTGGAGATATAGATGAGGAAGTGAAGGAACGGTGTCCCAAGAAATTATATAGGGAAGAAAAGGTAGGAAAAATATAGGAAGAGAAGAAATTTGAAGGTGACAAAGGAGGTTATGAATGAGAAAATAAGGTAGAGAATGGGAAACAAGTTTCATTAACAATAATATGTCGTGATATGTAAATACCACCTATGAGTGGATTGAGGCATAAGTAGCCTTTGTGTTGGCTGCTTATAGCCTAAAAAGACACACTCTAAGGACCTCATTTCGAACTTATGATGGTTATAGGGAAGTAAGAAAGGACAACATGCTGATCCAAAAATTTTAAGGAAGTTATAATTTGGAAGTTTCTTGTATAGAGATTCATATGGTGATTTGTTTTATAAGATAGATATAGGTAGTTGATTGATCAAATAGGTGCTAATTTGAAACGCATAAGGCCAAACGTTCAAGGGGGTGGAGCTGTGAGTTAAGAGAGTTAATCCCACCCTAACAGCATGCCGGTTCTTTCTCTCAACCTTCCTATTTCGCTCGGGTGTACAAGGACAAGCAAGAGAATGACTAATGCAGAGTGAGTCTAAATACTCGAAAATTATTCGATATTCTCCACCCCAGTCACTGTGAACAGCTTTAATTTTCTTTGTGAATTATGTTTCAATTATTGTTTTAAATTTGACAAAAGTAGGAAAGGCCTCATTCTTTGAATTGAGTAAATAGATCCAAGAAAAACAAGTGCAATCATCAATAAATAACATAAAATATTTAGCCCTATTGATTGAATTAACAGGGGAAGGCCCCTACACATCAGAATGTAAAAGATCAAACGGATGTACAAGTGTTATACTCAGATAATGAAAACCGAAACCTATGACCCTTTGCCAATTGGCATGAAGAACAAAAACTGGTATTGGAACTGGATATAGACTGATTACAAAATTTAGACACTTGAAACACGACTCAGGAGAATGGATGACCGAGCCTGCAGTGCCAGATGGCGTTGTTATTTTGAGCTAGATTCACACTTGTAGAGTGATTTGGGGATGAACTGAAAGGAGTGGAAGAGCATGACAGTCATGTAAGGACCATTATCAAATCTGTCCTGAAGAAAAAGCTTCCTCGATAATTGGTCCTTCACCAAGAAAAAAGGAAGGATGAAATTTGATAATGGCATTGTTATCAGTGCAAAGCTTATGAACGCTAATGAGACATTTAGATATATCAGGTGTGTGAAGTGTTGGGGAATTAGGCGACTCCTAATTTCAAGGATCGCAAGAACGAATAATTATAGAAAATAAATAGGAGAAAAGAAGAAAAGAAAGACACCAAATTTTATACAGGTTTGTCTAAAATTGAGACTACGTCCTGTTTCTGCCGCTTGCAGATTCCACTATGATGAAGGAGATTACAGATTACAAGAGAAGTTTCTCACACACTCTCAAATTGTGCTTACCAAAACTCTCTTCTATCTAGCACCCTGTGGGAGTTTTTCTCTCTCAAGGATGAAGCTCTCAACAATTATACCTCATACAAAATAATGCCACTCTCAATGTCACACGCACACAACCCTAGCCACATTATGTCTATTTATACCCAAAGGAAGAGAAAAATAGCAACTAATGAGAAACCCCAGTAGTTTCCCCTTTTTAGGGCGTTTTAGTTCAACTTTGACTCAAAAATATTGCGCAACACAGCACTTTCTTGCAGCGCCTAGGCGAGATACACTTGGAGCCTAGGCGCCATTCACCTGGAGCCTAGGCGCCATTCACCTGGAGCCTAGGCTCTTTGCAGTTAACGCCTAGGTGTTCTTCAACTGGCGCCTAGGCGTTCTTGTCCCAACGTCGCGGCGCTCTCTTGGCAGAGCTGCGGCGCTGGCTCTCTGCCTCACGAGCATTGCATTTCTCCTTCTTTTTTTTTCCTTTTTGCTGGAGTGTCGACTTGATTTGGCTCCACATCTGCAACAATCTCCCACTTGGAGACTAATCAATCACCATGTCTCCAACTGCAGCGGCAACAACTTCTCACGCCTCATGGAGAAGTCCAACTGAAGTTGTGCACAACTTCAGTTTCTCATTTGGAACCGTCTTGATGAGAATATCTGCTGGATTCTGACTCCCAATAATCTTTTCAAGCTTCAACACTCCATCTTCCAAAGCTGACCTGATGAAGTGATACCGCAATTGTATATGCTTCATCCTAGCATGAAATGCAAGATTTTTCGCCAAGTGAATGGTGCTCTAATTGTCACTATGTAATGCACTCCTTTCCTGCTTGTGACCCAGTTCTTCCAAAAATGACCGCAACTAAATCATCTCCTTGCTCGCTTCTGTCATTGCCACATACTCTGCTTCTGTTGTAGAGAGTGTAACTATCTTTTGCAACTTCGAGACCCAACTAACTGCTGTGGCACCCGAAGTGTAGACATAACCGGTGGTACTTTTTCTGCCATCAATGTCTCCAGCCATATCAGCATCAACATAGACATGTAGTCCCACGTCTGACTTCTTGAAACACAGTGCTAAACTCGCAGTACCTCTCATATATCTGAGAATCTACTTCACTGCCTCCCAATGCTGCTTTCTTGAATTGCTCATGTACCTACTCACAACTCCCACTGCATGTGCAATGTCCGGTCTGGTACAAACCATGGCATACATGAGACTGCCTATAGCGGAAGCATAAGGCACCTTGCCCATGTGGTCTCGTTCTTGCTCCGTGGTCAGTGATTGCTCCTTTGATAACTTGAAGTGACTGGCCAAAGGAGTATTCACAGGCTTCACATTACCCATGTTGAATCTGCTCAGTACTTTTCAACATATTCTGCCGTGATAGTTTCAAACTATTACGGTTCATCGTTATTCTTATCCCAAGGATTTGTTTTGTAACACCCAAATCCTTCATTGTAAACTCCTTAGACAGCTCCTTTTTTAGCTTGTCAATCTCCTATTTGTAACCTCCTGCTATCAGCATGTCATCGACATATAGCAACAATATAATGTAGGAGTCATCAAAATTCTTCACATAATAACAATGATCTCTCTGACACCTCAAGAAACCATTGCTACACATAAAACCGTCAAACTTCTTGTACCACTGCCTGGGAGCTTGTTTGAGGCCATACAAGCTCTTCCGAAGTTTGCACACCAAGTTCTCCTTACCCAGTACTTCGAAACCTTGTGGCTGTTTCATGTAGATCTCCTCCTCCAAATCACCATGGAGAAAAGCCGTCTTCACATCCAACTATTCTAAGAGCAAGTCCTCATTTGCCATTAGCGCAAGTACCGTCTTAATCGTGGTTAGCTTCAACATCGGAGAAAAAATCTCATTGAAGTCGATGCCTTCTTTCTGCTGAAAGCCTTTTACCACCAACCTTGCCTTATACCGTTTGCTGCCATCATATTCATCTTTAATCCAGTATACCCACTTATTGTGCAAGGCCTTTTTGCCATGTGGTAACTTTATCAATTGCCATGTCTGACTGGACATTAAGGAATCTATCTCATCCCTCATGGCTAACTCCTACTTGACCGAATCTTCAGCCTCCATGGCTTCATCATAGCTCTCTGGCTCACCTCTGTCGGTCAACAAGATGTAATGCAGAGATGGAGAGTATCTCTGCGGAGGTCTGATGGTCCTGCTAGACCTCCTAACTGGTGTGGCAGGAGTCCTCTGGTTTTCTTCTAGAGCTATGTCTTCTTGGTCTTCAACCTCTGAATTTTGCACCTCCACTTCAGGAAGATCCTTCAATGGAATCACCTCAGGCTTCTTGTCTTCAGAACCTGAACCCCTGGAGTCAGTGTTGTCTCTGTCCTTGTACAGAACACCTTCATTGAAGATCACATCCTTGCTCCTAATAATCTTCCGACTTTGGTCATCCCAGAGACGATAACCAAACTCAAGTCCACCATAGCCAACCAGAAAACACTTCTTTGACTTGGCATCAAGTTTACTTCTAGCAGCAGGATCAATGTGAGCATAGGAAACACAACCAAACACTCTCAAGTAAGAGAGATCAACCTTTTTATGGCTTTAGACTTTTTTCGGTAGCTTGAACTTTAGCGATGTGGATGAACTTCTGTTGATCAGATGAACGGCTGTATTAATTGCCTTAGCCCAAAACATCTTTGGTAGCCCCGCATGCAACCTCATGTTTCTGGTACGCTCGTTTAAAGTCCTGTTCATCATCTCAGCTACCCCATTCTGTTGTGGTTTCCCCGGAATGGTTTTCTTCATCTTTATTCCATTCTCAACACAGTACTGATTAAAGTCTTCATTCAAGTATTCTCCCCCATTATTAGACTGCAAGAACTTCACTTTCAAATCTGTTTCGTTCTCCACCATAGCTTTCCATCTCTTAAAAGCATCAAAGACATCAGATTTGTTTTTCAGAAAGTAAACCCATAACTTCCTGCTTGAGTCATCTATGAACATCACATAGTAATTTGCACCACCAAGGGAAGTCACCGGCGCAGGCCCTTACACATCAGTGTGAACTAGCTTTACTTTCCTGGACTTAGGCTCTCTACCCATCTTTGAGAAATTAACTCTCTTCTGTTTACCAAATATGCAGGCTTCACACAAACTATGATCAATAGTTTTCAAACCCGACAGTTTTCCTTTGTAGTGAAGCACCTTCATACCCTTCTCACTCATGTGACCGAGCCTATAATGCCATAGCTCAATATTGGTAGTAGAATCAGCAACTGCTATGGTATTTCTGCGACTAGAGTTCATGTAGAGAGTTCTAACCTTGCGTCCCCGAGCAACAACCATCGCTCCTTTCGTGACTTTCCAACCTCTACAATTGAAGGTCACTTTATGTCCTTCATCATCCAGTTGCCCCACCGAAATCAAGTTGCGCATTAGTTTGGGAACATGTCTCACCTTATGAATCTTTCACACAGACCCATTAGGCATTTTTAAACTGATATCTCCAATGCCAACAATATCCAAAGGTTCTCCATCAGCAAGATAAACCTTACCATGATTTTCGGCAACATAATTCTCCAAGACATGATGGTGTGCAGTGGTGTGGAATGATGCTCCAGAATCTATCACCCACGAATCAAAAGAATTGTCAACTGACAAGATTAAGGCATCCTGTTGCTCTTCAGTGGCGGCGTTAGCTGCGTCATTATTCTTGTCTTCGTTCTTCCTTGGAGCCCTACAGTTCTTCTTCAAGTGGCCAATCTTTTCACAGTTCCAACACTTTATACTCCTACCATTCCTTGACTTGCTTTTCCCATTCCTCGACTTGCCTTTCCTGCCATTATCCCTGTTGGAATGCCTCTCAAGTTTCCTGCCCCTATTATCAACATTAAGGGCCGAGTTCAATGTTGAGGCTTCACTCTAGTCCTTCCTGTGAACTTCTTCCGCCAGAATAGAGTTTCTGACATCAACAAACTTCAATTTTGTATTCCCAAGCGAATTTGTAATGGCCACCCTCATGGGTTCCTAACTATTCAATAACGAGGCTAAGAGGATTAGGGCATTGATCTCATCATTGAATTTAATCTTTACCGAGACCAATTGGTTCAGGACGGTATTGAAACTGTTTAGATGCTCTACAACCTAGGCACCTTCAGGCATTTTTAAATTAAAAAGCTTCTTCATGAGATGTACCTTGTGATTGGCTGAGGGCTTCTCATACATCTCTGACAGAGCCTTCATCATCCTAGATGTAGTAGTCTCCTTTGCAACGTTGTAGGCAACATTCTTTGACAAGGTCAAACGGATCACACTTAGCACCTGTCTATCAAGGAGATCTCACTCCTCATCCTTCATGCCTTCAGGCTTATTACCCAAGGGCAAGTGCAGTTTCTTGCTATAGAGGTAGTCTTCTACTTGCATCCTCCAATAGGAAAAATCTGAACCATCAAATTTGGTGATACCGGCTGCCATACCTTCTTCTCTCGTCATCGTTCTTGATCAAAACCTCCGCTCTGATACCACTTGTTGGGGAATTAGGCGACTCCTAATTCCAAGGATCGCAAGAATGAATAATTGCAGAAAATAAATAGGAGAAAAGAAGAAAAGAGAGACACCAAATTTTATACAGGTTCGTCCAAAATTGAGACTACGTCTTGTTTCTGCCGCTTGCAGATTCCACTATGATGAGGGAGATTACAGATTACAAGAGAAATTTCTCACATACTCTCAAATTGTGCTTACCAAAACTCTATTCTATCTAACACCCTATGAGAATTTTTCTCTCTCAATGATGGAGCTCTCAAGAATTATGCCTCATACAAAATAATGTCACTCTCAATGTCACACACACACAACCCTAGCCACATTATGTCTATTTATACCCAAAGGAAGAGAAAAATAGCAACTAATGAGAAACCCTAGTAGTTTCTCATTTTTAGGGCGTTTGAGTTCGACTCTGACTCAAAAATATCGCGCAACACAGCGCGTCAGCGCCGCAGCACTCGAAACGAGCACTGCAGCGCTCCCCTGCAGCGCCTAGGCGCCATACACCTGGAGCCTAGGCGCCATTCACCTGGAGCCTAGGCGCCATTCACTTGGAGCCTAGGCTCTTTGCAGTTAGCACCTAGGCGCTCTTCAACTGGCGCCTAGGCGCTCTTGTTCCAGCGTCGCGGCGCTCTCCTGGCAGAGCCGCGACGCTGGCTCTCTGCCTCACGAGCATTGCGTTTCTCCTTTTTTTCTTCCTTTTTGCTAAAGTGTCGACTTGATTTGGCTCCACATCTGCAACATGAAGGACATTATCAAGATAAAGAGGCTTAGTGTTTGTGTGCAAATAGGCATTTTCAGTGTTAGAGATAAAGATGAATTTATCATTTCCCATCATGACTTGGTCAGCTGTATTGTAAAGGATGATGTTCTGTGTATTTTCATATATGTTGAGATATGGTAAGATGCCCTAGAGTCCATGTACCAAGCATTGTCTTGAACAAAGTGAGGGGAAGACAAAGTCGAAGTAGCTAGCATTGCTACCGTAGGATTTTACACTTATCCATGATTGGAAAACACAGCAACTGAGGTTGATAGGAGAGGTTAGCCCTGTGATAAGAATCAAATGTGGTGTGGCCAATTTTGCGACAAATATGGCACCGTGGTTTTTGGATGCCTTGATGCCCATAGGGTTTTGGTGACCATTTGGGAGACATGGTTAGAGTTGAGGTTTGCCTAAGAGGCTGGGCTAAGAGGAAAAGGCGTTATGAGACCGGTTTGAGTTATTGTTATAGTGAGGTTGAGAGTGATGATTGAAATGAGAGGTTTGGGAAAATGGTTTCTGTGACATTAGAGAATGAATGACCTATCCAGTAGTGTAATTTTTTGATGGATGGGATTTTTTTTGTTCTAGAATGCAGCAAGGTTAGCTTGAGGGCTTAAGTTAAGTTGGTTTAGACTTAAGTGACCAGAAGTAGTTTGCCTCTAAATGTGTAAATCATAGCTTAAGAGCATACTATGAATCTCTTCTACACTAGGCTGATCAGATCTAGCACTTAGGATTTGAACAAAAGAATCATCCTTAAGGCCTAGACCTTGACATAGATAAATAATTTGGTCATTGTGAGATGGGAGCTCATCGATTGAAGTTAGTTTGTTAGCCAAGGACTTGTGCTTGAGCACATACTCATCAACTGTGAGACCTTCCTTCCTGAATGTTTGGAGCTCAGTCTATAGCTTAATGATCCGAGAGCGATTGTTGGCTGCATAGGATCGTTCGAGAAAGGTCCAAATTGCTGTGGAGTATTCAACAATCTGAGTAGCTTGATGCATGGAGACTGAGGCATAGAACAAACTTATCACTAGTCGGTTGAGACGGTGCCAAGTGCGATATTAAGGAGACTCAGCTTGATGTTGGATCAAGAAATTTTGGTAGACATGGAAGAGTCTTGTTAACGTATTCCTCTAAAATTATTAGCAATGATCACATTGAACAATTGATTTTTCCAGAGCAAATAGTTGTCACACATTGATCTTAGTGTTAGAGTTTGCCCAAGATATGGCTGTGGTGGTTGTTGTAGGAGTTGAGCTATGAGAGTATTTGGGTTGTGAGCATTTGTGAGTGTTGGGTTTTTAGGATTTAGGGTTTGAGGGGTAACCAAAGTGTGAGGGGTAGTCATTTCTATGGTAGAAGCTGTAGAAGAGGAAATATTGGTGGTTTTTGGATACATAAGGGAGCTTTGATAACAAGATAAATGATATACAAAGAAGGTATTGTTGAAATATAGAAACATAAGAGGAGAAGAAGATGACAATATGAAAAAAAAAAAAAGGCAATGGTTTAGCACAACCACCAAGCCTTAGAAGAAAATTTATTAGATATAATATCATTAAGATAATTACTATATCATTAAGGATATTTTTAAGATATTTTAAATATTGTGTTAAATTTTAATTTTATAACAATAATTTGGATAAATATTATAATTTTTTCAATTTATTTAATATATGTCGATACAAACAATCATTAATGTACACGTATGGCACTCTGTTGTAGCTAAATAACAGAATGAAATAACTAGCATTGGCTATACTATTATACATAGTACCGTACCATAGATATCATGTTCTAACTGACACAAATACAAGGAGAGTATTAAGAAACATTAACTAATAGAGTGTATAATTACCGATCTCCAGTTCTAATTACCCCAACTTAAACATTTGTTACATTTGTAACGTAAGATCCATCACCTGACATAAAATATAATAGGATTTTATTTATTAATGTAAATATAAAACAAGTAATACACATAAACCTTTTTATTAAAATGCATGTTTATTACTCACGACTACAAGCAATATCATTTATAAAAAATTAAAATTAAAAAGTAAAAAAGTAGAGATCCATTTTTAACTTTGTGTTTGTATAATTATAGATGAGATGCTCAAATTAAAAAAAGAAGTGAATGGGGGCTCATAAAAAAGAAGTAAAAAAGTAGAGATCCATTTTTAACTTTGTGTTTGTATAATTATAATATGTAGATCCATTTTTAACTTTGTGTTTGTATAATTATCTAGTAAACTTGTTTAAAAGCCTCCCACGGCATCTCAGTAGCCCGATGCTACCTCTATAATATGTATATCCCAATCAACGACCTGTAGCTGTTCGGGTTGAGCTAGGCCGTGCACACATTCAGTGACCTGTAGCTATTCTGATTGAGTGTCCAGTGGAGAAATGGATGGAACAACAGGCGCAACCCGGTCCTGAAAAACTCCACGTACAATGTTATACACCCCTCGGGCAGAGTTAGGGGTGAATCATTCTCCTCGGGCATGATGAGGAGGACGTCATTCGGGATATTGAATTCCTGACATAGGTCCTCGAGTTAGGATACGGTCGTTGCGCTGGAGTAGGCCGTTGTTGATGTTTGCCCGGGCCGGGTTACGCAATAAGCGGTCACTCCGTAGACTTGAGTGACAACGACCCTCTTATCCTCTTCGGCGGCGCTCATCTCTGGCTTTGCCTCCTTGGCTGCTTCTTCCTCGTCAAAAATGTCAACGGTCACCCTGCTCACAACCTAGACAAGGGCCCCGAAGTCTCGGTCGGAGGTGCTTGGTACATCGACGGCTACCTCTAGCTCGGCCTACTCTTGAGCTATAACTTCATACGTGCTAGCAGAGGCCGCTACAATGTAAGGATCCTCGCCCCTACACGATCTCATCGGGCGCCCCTCGTCCATTAAGTCGAGGAACTCTTGATCGGGTACCATCTCGGCATCGACCCTTAATATTTTGGCCAGCCGGCCTGCCCCGTCCCGTTCTGGAGATAATCCTTCAATGTCGACCTCCACGGAGGTCGACTCTTTGGTCTCAGCACTACTGTCTAACCAAGAGACATTAACATTTTGGGAGTCTAAAAGGTCACTCATTTTCTCGCAGTCCTCAAAAAATTACCTGATTGGGTCGTGAAAGCTTGGGAATGAAGAGTTCTTAGGTTGTCAACTATGGCTCGGTAGCTAAAACTCAAGGGAAGTAGAATGTGGGCTTAATTGCATGTGAAAATGATAGGGAGAAAAGCCCTATTTATAGCTGCTCCAGGTGCAAAACTTGGGTGCTAAAAATGAAGAGGTGCGATGATTACGCCTGACAGGAAAATACTCGATCGTGTTGCGACACGTGTCCCTCCGAGCATCATCGTGTGGCCTTTCATCTCACACTACCTCAGGACATTGTTTAGACTTTCATCCTGAGCCAACCTCACCTACTCAGCATAATCCACTGGGCCAAGTATAGATTAGGTGAACTAGGGGGCTACTGTTGAGGGTGAGCTCGACACCACCGTCGAGGAGCCTTACTCTTAGGTGGTCGGCTAAAAAGTTTGGCAAAGCTAAGGTGAATTGATAACTAATCCCTATGAGCTTGGATCGTCTGTTCGAGGTGCTTTTCAGGGTCTCTCAGGCCTCATCGCAACTGGTCGCCTCCTCGGGTCAAGCACCAGCTCGGGTCGGATTCTTTTCACTTGTAAGTGGACTGCTACTTGCCATCACTGGCCAACAAATGGCAGACAACTCACCATCGAATAGGAAACAATCCACCGATGGAGGGCACGACACTTGTCCTCTGCCACCTAACACGCCTTGATGTGACACTCGAGTCATAAGCAAAACCCACCTAACACCTAGTCTAAGTGGCAACCTATAAATAGGGTGCATTTTTTGCATTCAACATGCATGCTTCTTCCCACCTAACAAGTTCTTGTTCTCTGCTGAGCAACTTCTGCCTTAAGCATCGAAGAGCCCTTATCTATTGATTGTCCCGTCTTTTTCTTGCTCCTGAGCGTCCTTCCTTTTGTAGCAGGTCCATTCGATCAGGCAGAGACGAGCAAGGGAAAAGCTTACCACCATGCACAGCCGCACGTGGTGTTGATCTGCCATCGAACTCTGGTAAGCATCAACAATATATATATTTTTGGTGAATAAACAGGGTCAAAAGACCCAAAAAAGCACAAAAAAGGAAACACAAAAGACTAAAAACGACACAATCTTAGGGTAGAGACCCCAATTAATGTTAGTGCTATATACGTTGAGCAAATATCACGTTACAATTCTCATTTTTTGTTTAGGTGAAAGTCTGACTTTCTAAACAATCAATGGACTTTTATTATAGAAATCTAATTTGCTAGAGACTTTAAGAGGATTCTTTCCTTCCCCAAACTTCTCACCTAAACCCTTATTTGTAGGCGTAGAAATTGCGTGATTTTACTCTTTACTTTAATATCACCCATTCAAACTTTGTTGTTTGTTGTCCTCTGTTAAGATCATTTTAACCTGACTTAGCACCTTCTTCAACATGCCCCTTTTCTCTACTTCTCGCTCTTCTCTAGTTCAGACTTGCTACACCCGCTTTACTTTCATTTCTAGAAAAACTATCATTCCACTAAAACTAAACATGGTCGTTTCCTTTTAGTGTTAAATTCAATCCCCACACTTCTATATGTATACTCTTGCACTATGTTAGCACTTCTATATGTATGCTCTTACACTGTTTGGCAAGATGGAGGGCGAGAGGTGGAAGAAAAGAGGTAGAGAGAATTGCTTGTTTGGTTGGAAGGAGAGAAGGAGGGAGAGCAGAAGTGGAGGGATATAATTTCCCTCATAGCCCACCAAATTGGCTCCAAGCAATTCCTCAATTTTATGCTTACAAAGATTATTTTGCCCTGCAATAAATTATTAACAAATACTACAGGGTAAATTATGCTGACACTTTTTGTGTTTTGCTCAAATTACAGTGACATCCTTTAGATCAAAACTAATCAATCTAACACCCCTTAAGCTTAACTCTGTTAATTTTTATAGAAAATGATAAAAGAGTCTTTTGAATCTCAACCATCGATTTAAAATCATCAAATCACAGCTATTTATTTATTTTTTTACTAAAAAAAATTCATAATCAAGAAAAAAAGGAAAACAAAAAAACCTTAAAGACAAACTTTTTTTTTACCAAAAAAAAAATCAAAATCAACAAAAAAGGAAAACAAAATAACAAAATAATAAAACGGAGCCCAACCTCCCTCATCCCCCCCCCCCCCCACACACCAATACTCCTACTCTAGTGACCCATCACCAGGCGCAACAACACCGCCTGCCCCCTTCCGTCACGCCTTACTCTGTCTGCCCCCTTTTCTTTTCTGTCAAGCCTAGCCACGCTTGCCCCTATTCTCGTCGAGCCCGGCCTGCCAGCCCTCGTTCTAGTCAAGCCCAGCCCTACCCGCCCCCCATTCCTACTGAGCTCAACCACCTATCAACCCCTCCCAGTCGCAACCAACCACCCTGCGAACCCCACTCGTCGCCATCCCACCCCATTATCCCTTCGACCCTCCACACTGTTGCCCCCCCCCCCCCCCCCCCCCCCAACCAACTCCTGTCATTCCTGCATCTTCGCGCCCCATTAAGAGAGAGAGTATATGGAGAGTGAAAGGAGTAATGGTTTTTTTAAGCAGTATTATTCTTATATGATATTTGCATTATGATGTCTATTTTTTTTCTTTGTTTTCATTTATGTTTTTATAATTTTGTTATAAATTTTTAATCTTTTATGAAAAATGGAGCACTAAGGGAGATTTTTTTTAAGTTTTGTTGAAATTAGTTAGTTTAAAAAAAAAACAAACCATTTTTTTTTAATAATTGCACTATTGTTTTACTGGAATTAGTTACTTTTCATTTTATTGTAATTAATTTGTTTTAATTTTGTTTGGACTAAAATATGCTTTTGATTAGTTTGTGTGGTTGTGATTACTTTGGGGAATTAATTATGGGCTTTTTTGAAGTATGTAATTTTAATCTTTGTATTTTATCTTAGGGCTAAATACATAACTATACCTCCTTTTATTATTTCTCAACTTGTCTTTCTGTTTTTAGAAACTATAAATGTATCCTTTGAATTTTAAAAATTTGTTTCAATTTTAATTCTCACCGACTTTTTCAACTAAAAAACATGCAAATAAGATTAAAATACCTTTAATTAGACCTAATTTGTTTATAAAATATATGTTTCTTTTTTTAGAAAAATTCTTTAAAATATTTTAAAATTTAAAAGTCATAAAACTTAAGTTCCTTTTTTTTAGATTTAATGTTTTATTTTAGGATTTTTTAATGTTTTTAATACATAAAATATTGTGCAAAACTATTTAAGGGTAATTATTTTGTTTTATCTAATTTTTTCTATTCATAAGATGAAATTGAAATAAGTTTTTAAAATTTAAAGGATACCTTTGTAGTTTCTAAGAACATAAGAATAAATTGAGAAAAATTTAAAACTAGAATGTACAATTATGTAATTAACTTTTTAATCTTATTTTAGATGTAATTCTTATCTTTGGAGAAAGAGAAACAAAAATAAAAAAAAAATAGCAACGACATTTTATCTTTTGTTAGAGTGAAATTTATATTCACAAGTGTGTACAAATTATTTGAACTTATTTTTAATGTCAAAGAAAGGTAAAATTGTTATTTCTTGCCACATAAATAACTAAAATTGTTTTTTAATTTATGGTGAAGCATTTTTGATATTTTGAACAAAATTAATAGTCAAATTAACAGTCAATTAACAGAGGAAATCTCTCTGCGATGTATTTGAACAATCAGGGTATCAATATAATTAGTTTTGGTTCGATAGGTGTTTTTATAATTTACGTAAAATACAAGGGATACAAGTGTAATTTACCCAATAATATAAATGTACAATATAATAAGATAAATAAACGTCATCTATCATTTCAGCTCTCCATTTATTCTACCAAACAACATAGGATTACGATGATTCTCTCTAACTTCACATTCTTCATCCCTGTAATTCTCTCCATCTTTCCTACTCCACATCCCTCTTGCCAAATAATGTGACTTAAGAAGAATGAGGACCATAGACAAGTCCTCTATGTGTCTATATATGTATGTATCAGAGTGTTTGGGAAGTGTGGGTTAAACCAATGATTTAAACCAATTTTGGTTAGAAATTAACATTGTAGTATGTGAGAGCTTTATATTATATCTTATTTTTTTCTTGATATTGTATCATGTAATAGCTTTATATTGTAGCAACTAAAAGTTTTGATTGAAATAAAGATTGTCTAATAATCTTCATCTTCATCCCAAAAAGATTAATAGCTTGTTTGACAAATCGATCCAAACTACGATTTAAACTATTTTTTTAATTATAAATAATATAAAATTTTTATATGTTATAATAATAATAAAAAAATTATTATAAAATAAAATTTTTATATGTTATAATAAAAATAATTTTAGCTGATAAGTTTAACGAGGCTGTCAAACCTTTACAATGAATGCAGAGCTTCGGGACATGCCCAGCCCAAAGGGCACGGAATTATGTTCAGCTTTTATTTTCCTTCCCCCATCTTGTCTGCTTTTGGAAGAAAAGAAAAAAGATTCACTCAAGTGCCTTTTGCTTTAGTTCTACAGCTTTGATTACGCCTTGCGTGTACTTCCAGCAGAATTTAAGAAATGTCACCTAGGAAAGACATCAAGTTACATCAAGAACGATCACAAAAGCTTTTTGCTTCTGTGAGATTTGACCACTTTGAGTTGGACAATGGCGTAAAACAGCATCTTAGAACATCGGCGACTTGTACTTGATCAAGGAGACGTATGATCATGGACATTGCAAGTTTAAGAGTTTAGTTTAAACGATGGGTTTAAATTTTAAAATTATAATATATAAAAATTTTATAATATAACTTTTTATTATAATATATAAAAATTTTATACTATTTATAATTTAAATTATTACTCCGTAAAACATCCTAAAAATCTAGTATCATTAGCAAAAAAAAAAAATAGTTTAGTAGCTTAACATAAAAATCTGATAAAGTTGATAATTTTAGTCCCATTTATACCATTCTCAGTCTGCCATCTATCATTAAGGAAGAGATAAAAAAAAAAAAAAAGTGAGACAAGAGGAACGCCGGATCTCCACAGAAAAAAGGGTACAATGGATGATGCTGGAAGAGATTGTTTCGCCTCCGGTGATTAGCAATATAGCCAACTGTTGCCCTATGCACCACCACAAGAGGGATGTGCCGCATCTCCACAGGAATATGCATGGCAAAAAATAGATGACAATTTTTGTTGTTAGCCTGCACTATTTTTTTTTTCATGAAAATTTATTTCATATGGTGGCTCTTACAAGTGACGCCTCAACGTCTTATTTATTTTTTCATTATTGATTTCAGTTTTTGTTACCTATAAAATGTTTTTTTTTTTTTGTTAAATTTCAACGTGGTGCAAGATATATATCAAGCACCATTAGATGGTATATTTTAGTCTGTGTGTTGCTTCACACAATTGTGTAATACATATATAATTATAAACTAAGAAAATATAATCAAAGTATCCTTTAATCTTTTATTGAGAATGGAATTCACTTTTGAAAATAAAAGTTTAATATTCATTGCAAAGTAGGCAAGCTATACGCATCGGCTGCTCATGTTAAGGAAAACGAGGATAAGGAAAGTTCCATTCGCAAAGTCCTCCATAGAGAATTTTTTCTTTCAGCCGTTTTGCTTCTTTTTAACCCATATATGCCCTTTTCCTTTTTGTTTTGTTTTTATTTTTCAATAAAAAAAAGAGGGTCCGCCGCCGTCGCGGGGATTTTAAAAAATAACTTTAACAAAAAATGATTTTGAGCAAATGACTCTTTTTTTTACAATTTTTGATGCAAAAAAAATATGCTTTTTGGGTATAAAAACTGCTCTAGTTTTTTTTCTTTTCACTTTGTTGAAATTTCTTTTCTTGTTACAGTTATTTTCGTCTTTTTTTTTGAAAAAAACTAAGACAATTTACCTACATAAAAAAACGTATTTTTTTGTGTAAAAAAAAAAAAGATCATTTCCCCAATTAGGATTTTTTTTTTGCCCTTTGTCAAATTCTTCCTCCGCGAAACTACATAAATTAGAGAAAAATAGATAAAGAGTGATAAAGCGGTGGAATTGAACAGCCGGTCAATTTTTCTTTTCTTTTCTTTTTTTTTTTTTTTTTGTTTTTTTGTTTTTGTTTTGTTTTTTTATTGATTGGGAACAGTATGCGACCTTCCTTCATTAACTTTTCTTTTTCTAATTCTAGCTTCTGCTCGCATATAGACATAATTTATAAGAAAAGTTCCTATCATGGCAACATATGTATATAAATAAGACTATGACATTTAAGCAAAAGGACAAAAAAAAAAACAAAGAAAAAAAGAGGACTAATAGACAAACATAAATCTGTGAGACGTTGTAGTTTGACCGGTTAATTGCAAGTTGAAGCATTTCACACTTATACACACGTCTGTTAACACTGAAACAATGCAGTTGAAGAAGCAACTAAAACATTTTTTTTGCAAATGGCATTTCCGTTCACACAATTGGAAGTACACCGTTAGAATTGGACTTGAGGAATGTTTGACAAAAATGCCAGAGACAAAAATGGCGTACAAAATTGACGACCACACTAAACCCATTTGTTAAAATGCAAAAACAATGGCACACCATGTAGCATTAAGGGTCCCCACTATAAGGTCCCAATTATATAACACGTGGCTAGATAATAGAGCAAGCGACCAACTTAGGGAATATATACCCGTCTTTTTCCTTTTTGAAACTTACCAAAAAGGATCATGAGGCCAAAAGTGCAAAAAGAAAAGGGTGAAGGAATAAAGTAGGTAATAGAAGCAAGGCAAATAATGAAACACTACAAGAGAGAAGCGACATAAATAAAAGTGAAGAAAATTAAAGATAAAAAAGAATGCATGATGATAATCCCCATCCAGAAGAGACAAGCAATAAGTGGGATGCTCTGGTCTCTACGCTCATCTAAGCCATGACATCTATTCCACCAGCCACCATCCCATACCATATAACCCCACCTTTTGCCCCCACCACTTCCCCTTTTTCTTTTTTTTTTCTTTATTAATCTGTAAATTTTCTTTTCTGATACTTAAAAAATAATTAAAAAATTCTCATAACTAACAAACAACAGTACATGATAAGTGTGTTATTTTATTTAACTCCATAAAATTATAACTTTATTATTAACAAAATAATAAGACCTAATCTAAAAAATAAAATACTCCGTATATTATTCTGTCGCTTATAATTTATGAATGCTATGAGTTACAAACCCTGGGAGCAAAAATGCTCTAATTCAACAGAATGTTAAAAAAATTTCCACTAAGCTACCCATCTCACGCGACAAGACGGCGCATAAACGTCACTCTGCTCATTCAACAACACATTTTGGAGGAGAAATCAAATGGTGGATATTCAAAAAAACTACCGTGAAAGGCAATTTGCCGCCACATCGATAAATACATTAAGCCGCACGCGCCACTCGAACCGCGTGGTCGGGTAGGAAAACAACAGTCTCGGGCGAGGCGAGGCGACTTAGCTCAAGTCCATAGGGGGATGTATGTCCTTGAGCAAACCCAGGACCTGTTGCATGGTCGGTCTTTTCCCAGGCAACTCAGCCGTACACAAATACCCGACCCGAAGACTCTCCACCATCTCGCGATCCGAGTCGGGGTCTCCACCGGGTCCGAGTCTCGGGTCGAGCGCGTTCAACCCGAGCCCTTCCCTCACCAGCCTCCGCACCCACACCACCGTCTCCGCCGTCCCCGGACGACCCGTCAAGAGCTCCATCAACACCACTCCGAAGCAGTACACGTCCGTTTGGGTGCTACAATTGCCGCTTTCTCGTCCTCCGAAGCTCCGAAACCCGAAATCCGAGATCCGAGGCTCGAAATTCTCCGCCAACAGGACGTTGGAGGTGATCAGGTGGCCGTGCACCACCGGCCTCGAGCCCGCGTGGTGGAGGTACGCCATCCCACGTGCTATCCCGACGGCGATGCGGTGGCGCGTGAGCCAACCCAATTTCTCCGGCGAGTGCACGTGGAAGGCGTGCGCCTGCTCCCAAGTGTCGCCGCTCCAGTCCTCCACGTTGGGCTTCCCCGTCGGCAGCTCGTGCAGCCACCTTTGCAAGTCGCCGTTGGCCATGAACTCGCACAGAACCAATTTCTCTTTCCCTATTAAAAAAATAAAAACAAATAAAAAATTTAAAATTTTAAAAAGGGTCACAAATTGAATACAATTCACGAATTTCAATAGATAGACGTAAAATGTAATGATGATTGCCTGGCCTGGTACTTAGATTTACGTGTGTGAAAATGTTTGCCGAAAAACAGAAAAGGGTCATTAAGATGGTGGGTTAAAACCCTGCCATGCATCACATTCAGAAGTAAAAAAAAAAAAAAAAGAGTATAAAATTTGGAGTAATTGGCGGGCACAGGGCACGATTCGGTACGGTACCTGCAATGCAGTAACCGGAGAAAGGCAAGAGGTTGGGGTGCTTGAGCCTGGAGAGGTCTTCGAACGATGAAACAGCGTCGTCGTGAGGGACGTCCCTGGCGTTGTCGAGGACCTTGATCGCCACGTGGATGTCTCCGGGGAGGACGGCGGTGTAGACGGGCCCACACCTTCCCTCGGCCAGCTGGGACTCCTTCCCAAAGTGTGACGTGGCGGCCATCAGGTCCTTGAACGTCAAGTTCATCAGCGGCTTCTCGAAGATCACAACCGGCGCCGACGAAGGCTCTCTGATGTCCGCCACCCACGACGATCCCGACTCCGTCTCGAAGGCGAACGGCCCAGATTTCTCCATCTTGAACGGAAGTTGCATCACCGGCTTCGAGATCGCCCATTTGTTCCTCTTACAGTACAATCTCCTCCTCCGCCGAATCCAAACCAAACAAACCGCCATTGACACCAACAAAATCACACCAGAAGCAGAGCACAAGCCCAGAACCAGAAGCTTTTTCGACTTTTTTCTTTTGGGTTTTCTTTCATGAACCGCTTGTGTGTTAATACTACTTCCGTGATGATGATGGTGTGGTGGAGGAGAGACATGGAAGGTCGAGTTTTTGGACGTGAAATCCAAGCTTTTAGACGAGTTGAACTTGAGGGTGAAATTCCCAGCGGAGATAAAAGCCGATTTCCCGAACTTCTGGTACTTGTCTTTGGTGACCAAACCTGTGAAGTTGTTGAGCGAGAGGTTCAAGAACTTGAGGCCGTTTAGAGGAGGGAAATCGGTGGGGAAAGTGCCGTTCAAACCGTTGTTCGAGACGTCCAAGTACTTCAACGACCAGAGATTCGAGATGGGTCTCAGGCTTCCCGAGATATCGCATCCCGAAATATCGAGATGCTCGAGCCTCGTGAGATTTCCGAGCCCCGTGGGTAGACTTCCCAAACGGTTATTCGAGAGGTCGAGAAACGTCAGGTTTGGGAACCCGGAGAAGCCAGCCAAGTTGGTGAACCGGTTTCTGGAGAGGTTCAGGAGCTGGACCGACGAGCGAAAACCGTACTTTCCCGTCCCGGCGGGTTCGAACCGGACGCTCCCGCCAAAGCGGTTCTGAGAGAGGTTGACTTTGAGCAAGGTTGGGAGGGACCATAGCCAACCAGGGACGGAGCCTTTGAGAGAGTTTTTGGAAAGATCGAGGGTCTGTAACTCCGACATGTTTCTGAGGAACTTCCATGCTATGATTCCGGTAAGATTCATGGACGAGAGGTTCAGTTCTGTGATGGGTTTGTTTGAACAGTTGGAACCCAAATTACCGAACCAAGAAAGGTTGAAACTGGAGACTGATTTGAACGCCTTCAAAAGCAGTTCTTGGTCTGCACTACTACTATCACATACCGATGATGATGAAGAAGCTGATTCTGCTAATATTGCTAGCTTAAGGGTCAAAAGAAAAAACACCCAAAACAGGATTTTCATGTTTTTCTCCTTTTTGGGTTTTTTGTTGTTTGCAGTTTCAGCCTCTGTTTCTTGCTTTCTTCTCCATGTATAAGAGAGACATTGAGAGAGCGAGTTTGTTCAGGTTATAAGGGGGAAACTTTAATGGGTTAGTTTTAAGTGGAGCAGCAAGCAAAGGCAAGCGAGGGACTTGACGGCGTTATATTTTTGAAGGAAATGGTAACGGTTACGTTGGGGTTGACTGATATACAGTCAAACACACTGACTCTGACCTATTAACGTGAAGGGTCTTTTTTTCCTTGGCTCGAAATGGTGGAGAAGGGTCTTTAACATTACAGGTTGCTGATGCGTTGACTGCGAATACTTGTACGCTGTTTGGTAAGAATTATTTTAACCATCATCGTCGTTGCCGTTATTATTATTATTATTATATTATAAAATTTTTATATATTATAATAAAAAAATTACAATATAAAATTTTTATACGTTATAATAAAAATAATTTTAATTAATAATTTTTTTCATTATATCAAACACTCTATTATTTGTTTTCTTTCCATTTTTCGTACTATGAAATTACAATGATTTTTTTGTTGTTTATTTGTTTTTTGGTCCTTCACCATTTTTTCCATCATGTATTTTAGATTCATATTAATCGTGACGAGATTTCGTTGAAAAAGACAATCTAGGAACCCTCTTGCTTTTGGCTCCAATATTTCAGTCCATACAATTAGATTAGCAGTACTTTTGGAAAAGCCAATACAAAATGAGGTGAACTTCTCTAGGGGCATTAAGGGGGCATTAAGGGGGTGTTTGATAGTGGTAAAAATCACTCAGTTTCTACCATAATCTCAGTTATAAACAGTATAAAGCTCTCATATGTTACAGTAACAATAAAAAAAAATACTACAGTATAAAACTCTCACATGCTATAGTAAAAGTGGTTCCTACCATTGATTCTCACCACCCTTTCAAACACCCTATAAATTTTATGCGGTAAAACTTCGACTTTTTCTGCATTTAATAGATGTCATGGATCTATAATTCTTTGGATACTTTATATCCATGACAGATAACACCATCCTTATAAATGCAAGGCAAGACGACACTTATAGCTAGAACTTTTTTCTTTTTTTTTTTTCTTCGGCTAAAACAAATTATAGCAATAGAAGGTGAAGTATAATTTTGAGAAAATAATGTTTTTTCCAATGACATATAAATTTATCACAAAGTAGACTGTGTATATACATATCATGCTCACTTAAGTGGCCAAAATCTTATTGTTTTGCAAAACTAGTCTATAGAGAATAATATACTCAAATAATTTTGAGAGTGATAATTTTTTCAGAATGCCATATACAAGAGATGGGTTGTTTATATATCTTTGATCATTAAGATGGGACCCATTCAAAAGGCCAAACTCTTGTTGTACTCCACTAAATAATAGTTGGAATTGAATTAAGTGCTTGTTTAGGTCAAAAGTTTGAACGAAAATTTAAAGTTTTATAAGAGAAAATATATTTAAAAATGGTTCAAACGGTGATCCTTACTTACAAACCAAATGGGCTATTCTCATTTTGTTTTATTTCAAGATGAGTCCTAATGCATGCACTGCTTTTCTCGGCTTTATTACAGGTAATACTGCCCTACTGATGATACACCAAATCCTTTGTTTTATCAAAATTATACACCATAAACAAGTAGGGAAACTATTTATTCATTTCTCTTCACAAGGGTTTGAAGATTTATTAGTGCCATGAGAAAATGGTTCCATTAATTTTGCAATGAGACTCACAAGTCAAGATGATTGATTTTAGATGCTGTAGCCACGATTCGTCTCTGTAGGTTCTTTTTCAGAAGGGCAATAAATTTTATTAAATGGCATAGCCGATAAAGGGGTTTAAGAATTTAATATTAAGTTGGGGAAATCTCGCTTGGAAGGTGAGCATGATTAATTCACATTTACTACTTCGTGATATGCAAGGACAAGTGACCTTGACCATGCACTAGCAAGTGCATTTCTATTAGACATTTCTTGTGGTGAAGCAACATGTTTCAATAAATTTTCCTTGTATGTACAAAACATGCATTGGTTTACTTTCCTCCCTTTTCCACAAATTTAATCCTAAAATAAAAGCCGTTTTGAAAACGTGATTTAAAGCATAAAATTATGGTTCAAATCAATATTATTAAAAAGTTTTTCTCTTACAAAATATGACTTTCAAGCCAATTTTAAATTGATTTAGATTCTTACTTTAGATTACGTTTTCAAACAACTTAATAAGCCGTTTGACACTTCAATTATAACTGAAGTTACAACAGCTTATGAAAGTTTTACACTGTAATAATTTTTTTGTTCTTTATTATTATAGCTGTTGAAAGTTTTACACTATTCACAGTTAGAATAGATGATTTAAAAATTGAAGTGCGAAACCACGCTAAGTTTCTTGCAATAAAAAAATGCTGAATATTAAGTGTGGAATTAGTTCAATTCAGTGAAGTAAAGATCAATAGATTTGGACTATTGGAAGTTGGCATTTGGCTAGCAACTTGCTCCACATACTTCACCTGCATGTGGTCATTTCACCTGCTCTAGCACATGACCTTTTGCCTAATTTAATTCCTTTCTTCTCTTATTATTCTTTCGTTAAATAGAGAACACCAAAAGAGTGTTCAATCTTCCCTAAAAAAAAGTGTTCAATCGTTTTGGGCGGATAATTAATTAAATGGACGTACCACCTAATCCACAAACTTCCAAACCAAAATTCCGTGGAATGACAACTAAGATTAGGAACTTTAAAAAACGTGAAAGCAACTAAGATTAGGGAATATTATAAGCAAACAAGAGTTACCAAATCCTAGAAGTTCCAATGTGAAGTTGTTCCAACAATGCAAACCATTATGCATTTTGGTCTTTCTTTATTTAGAGCCCGTTTAGCACAGCTTTTGCTTGTGCTTTTAGCCAGTAAAAAAAGAAAAACAAAAACTGTAGTTTTTTAGTGAGTGTGTGAAACTATATTTTAAAAGAGCTTAAATGGGTCAAAATGATTTCAATTATTTTTAAAGTTACAAAAAATTTATATTTAAGCTTATAATATATTATTGATACTCTGATAAAAGTTTCAAGTGTATTTCAGAAGTGTTTTTTTGATAAAGTATATTTTATGGCTTTGACCAGAAGTACTTCTGGAGAACAAAAGCTCTTCTGACAGGTGATCCAAACGGTTTCAAAAGCAACTTTTGGATCAGGAAGCCAGACACATATTTTAGAAAACCCTCCCCAAACAGGCCCTTAGTCTGCTAGGTGTAGACTAAAAGAAAGATGTCTTGATTATATTCATTAAGATAGCCATATAATTGGGTAGATTAAATATTGGTTGCGCGTAGACATCGATATAGTGGGTGGCAGTCTCAAAATTTTTTTCCCTCACTTTAAAAAATATATTTACCAAGATCAAATTTGAATCTATAAGAAAATTTTTATCCTCTCCCATCCCAATAGTCGGATCTTCCACACTTGCGAAAGTTTGAAAAATAAATTACTTCTAGTTGAGAGTACGACAAAAGTGGAGAACGACTTTTGAGACTAGTGTAATTTTTCGAGGGAAGGAAAAGTGTTTAACAAATTTACTTTCTGGTGTCGGTTGGGTTATTAATCAAAGAACTTGGGTAACCTTAATAAAAAAAAAGAAAAAAGGTTAGAAAGTGTGTGTATATATATATTGGCTAAACCGATTATGATGAAAAAGCTTAGTAATTAAATAATTTTGATTATGTTATTGTTTTTCTTATATTCTAGAACCGATTTTGTTTGTGATATATATATATATATATATATATATATATATGTATGTATGTTTGTGCTATCTAGTAGTCCAAGGAATTCATTTTGTTATCCTACATTAATTTTAATTATGTAATTATCTTTTTATTTTCTAATAATCTATTAAAAAAAATTAGTTTTAACTAAATTTTAATTAAAAAATATAACATTCTCATATATCACAATAAAAAAATTATTATTATATAAATTTTTTATATATTATAATATTTATAATTTTAACTAAAAATTTTAACTACCCATATATGAAATAACTAAAGGAGCCCATTCCGCTTGTGATGAAATATATATAAATATGTATATATATTTATTTATTTATTTATATATACACGCGCGCGCGCGCTTTCTCGAACTCGAAGAGATCTATTTTGTTTTCCTGGCAGGGCCGCATTTCCATCACCATGGCCCTAGAAAAAGTGTGATAAGCATCACATTGATTGCACCTAAAAGCACTTCAATACGTCAGAAAATTTAGGATGTATTTATTTTATAATTTCAATCACAATTTAAATTATTTTATTATAATATTTTTTATATAAAAATTTAATTTTTTATTTAATTTTTTTTATTTAAATCTACAAGCAAATGGGCTTACCTTCCTCGCAATTTTGAAGCCTTGTTAAGTTGCCATACATGACCGCCTTGTTAAGTTAAATAAAAATTATCGACGTCATTTTGATGCTAGTAAATTGCCTACAAAAAAAAAAGTGCATCACATATGCTTTTGTAGAATTTTGTCGATGCCTCCTAAAAATCAAAATCGCCCATGTGGGAGATTTTTAAAAATGGCCTTATGAAAAATTTTTTTTTGATAAATGGTCTATTTTTTTGGAACAGTTTTTGGTACAAAAAAAAATTTTTTTAGACATTAAAACGGTTCCATCTTTTTTCATCCTGTTGAAGTTTTTTATCCTGCTCAGTCATTTTTTTTATTTTTTTGAAAAAAACTATGACAGTTTACCTGCATAAAAAAGCGTGTTTTTTGGTTCTTAAAAAAACGGTCATTTACCCAATTAGAAAATTTTTTTTGCCCTTTCGTCAAAATCTTCCTGTCACATTTAGCCCCGCAACTTTGGCTTTTTATTTTAAAAATGATTTTAATGTTTTTAATTTTTTGAATCTATGATTATTATTTTAAATAAAAATTAATATTAAATCACAAATATAGTAAAAAAAACGTTTGATAATCAATGCTAATTAATAATGAGAAATATATATAATAGTTTCAAGCATACTATCAAGGTCTACACTAGTACATAAAAACAAAAGTCTAAAAAAATTATATACATAAAATTAAAAAAAAATTATACAATAAGAAATGATAAGTTATTCTTTTGATCACTCTCTTTGTTATTCTCAATCTTCTGCTATTGCTATGTGTTAACTCTTTTTTTATAAAAAACTAGTATAACTAAAGACCATTATTTTACACTTTATTTAATTGCCATTGAAGACCTTGCATCTTCTTCAAGGATATACAAAAATTTTGTCCTGGGCGTTTGTTTTAGAATTCGGCTTTCTCCTCTATGCCCTTTTGCTTTAAAAATCCATTTTTCTCTTTGGCGTTCAACATTTGCTCATCCTATTCTACAAGGTAAGTTATCAACTTTAGAGCAGGAGGGAAAAAAAAAAAAAAAAACCCTACTTGCAAAATCAAGTCTTTGTTAACTTTTATTTGTTATCCAAAATCAATATATACTTCCTAAACCTCCTCTCCTTCACTGGGTTTTCTTGCAATACGAATTTCTTGAACTTTTTTTTTTTCTAAAAACAAAATTTTTAATTAATTTTCATTTCTCCCATTATGTGTCAATATTTCCTCTTTAGTTTATTTTACCATTTTTTTTAATGAACCATCTTTTATTGGCTTTTTGTAGATTATCATGGATCTGAACCTAAAGAAATAGACAAGGAAGTTGTCCAAAGGGTTGATATTACTATGGAGGATGATGGGGACAAAATTACAAAGCCTTGAAATGGTATGAATTTTAGTTCACATGAAGAAGCATTTTCATTTTTTGTGAAGTATGCAAAGTCGGCTGGGTTTGGAATTTCTAAAAAATCTAGTCGCCGATCAAAAACAACAAGTGAGTCCATTGATGAGAAATTTGCTTGCACAAGGTATGGAACAAAACGTGAATCTATTGCTTTAAACCCACGTTCTTGCTTGAAGATAGATTGTAAAGCATCATTGCATGTAAAGAGAAGATTAGATGGAAAATGTTATGCTCATAGTTTCATCAAAGAACACGATGATGAATTATACCCAGATTATTCTCATTACTTTCCATACCACAGAAGTATATATTAACTCTTCAAACAAACATAATGTTGACACTTGGCATGTTTTAGGTGTTGGTACAAGTAAAATTTTTGCTGCAATGGCCAAAGCATTATGATGGATATGAAAATATTGGACTTTTGGAAAAAGACATTAGAAATCATTTGGATAAAGAAAAACGTTAAAGACGCTAAGGCAATGCTTGAACACTTTATGCAAATGCAAGAACAAAATCCGAACTTCTTTTATTCAATGGACTTGGATGAAGAACAACGTCTGAAAAATGTGCTTTGGATTGATGCAAAAAGTCAAGAAGATTATAAGATATTTGGAGATGTTGTCTCTTTTGACACAACATACATTACAAACAAATACATGATGCCATTTGCTCCATTTATTGGAGTGAATAATAATCATTTTCAGTCCACACTATTTGGATGTGCTTTGCTTGCTGATGAAACTACATCGACATTTGTTTGGCTAATGCAAGCATGCGTTAGAGCAATGGGTGGAAAAGCTCCAAATGCTATACTTACCGACCAAGACAAAGCTCTGAAAGCAGCGATAAAGATTGTTTTCCCAATAGAAGGCATTGCTTTTGTTTGTGGCACATATTGAAAAAAAATTCCTTAAAAACTAGGCCCTATGATAAAGAAAAATGACCCCTGTATGAGAATTTTCAACAATCGTGTTCACAATTCATGGGCAGTGAATGATTTTGAGAAGAGACGGTGGAATATGATTGAAAAATTTGATAGTTTGGGTCTTCTACGGGAAGATCGTCAGTATTGGGTTCCTACATTCATGAGGGATACTTTTTTTGTTGGAATGTCAACCACTCAAAGTTCAGAAAGTATAAATGGTTTTTTTGATAAATATGTTTGCAAAAAGACTTCATTGAAAGAATTTGTGGAAAAATTCAAGGTAGCTTTACAGGATAGGCAGGTGTTGCAGATGTGGAGTCAAATCAAGTCGACAACCCAGCAAAAGGAAGAAAAAGGGAGAAAAAGCAGTCTTCGGAGGCACGGAGCAAGCGCCGCGGCTCTGATAGAAGAGCGTCGCGGTGCTGGGACGAGGGTGCCTAGGCGCCAAGTGGAGAGCGCTTAGGCGCCAGGACAAGGGCGCCTAGGCGCCAAGTGGTGAGCGCCTAGGCGCCAGGAGGAATACGCCTAGGCCGAGTGTTGATGGCTCCTAGGCTGCAGGGGGCGCCGCAGCGGTCGTTTCAAGTGCCGCGGCGTTGACGCACTGTGATGCGCAATGTTTTTTAAGTCAGAGTCGAATTCAAAGGCCCTAAAAACAGGAAACTACTAGGGTTTCCCATTAGTTGCTATTTTTCTCCTCCTTTGGCTATAAATAGACATAAGGTGGCTAGGGTTGGGTGTGTGTAAAAATTGTGTGTGAAAATTGAAAGTGGCATAATTTTGTGAGAGGCAAAATTCTTGAGAGCTCCATCCTTGAGAGAGAAAAATTCCCACAGGGTGTTAGATAGAAGAGAGTTTTGGTAAGCACAATTATGAGTGTGTGAGAAACTGCTATTGTAATTTGTAATCTCCTTTATCATAGTGGAATCTGCAAGCGGCAGAAACTGGACGTAGTCTCAGTTTTGGACGAACCTGTATAAAATTTGGTGTCTCTTCTTTCTTCTTTTCTCATATTTATTTTCTGCAATTATTCGTTCTTGCGATCCTTGGAATTAGGAGTCTCCTAATTCCCCAACATCTGGTATCAGAGCAGAGGTTTTTGATCAAGAACGATGACTGGAGAAGAAGGTATGGCAGCCGGCATCACCAAATTTGATAGTTCAGATTTTTCCTATTGGAGGATGCAAGTTGAAGACTATCTCTACAGCAGAAAACTGCACTTGCCCTTAGGTAATAAGCCTGAAGGCATGAAGGATGAGGAGTGGAATCTCCTTGATAGACAAGTGCTCGGTGTGATCCGTTTGACCTTGTCAAAAAACGTTGCTCACAACGTTGCGAAGGAGACTACTAAAGCAAGGATGATGAAGGCTCTGTCAGAGATGTATGAGAAGCCCTCAGCCAATAATAAGGTACATCTCATGAAGAAGCTTTTTAATTTAAAGATGCCTGAAGGTGCCTCGGTGGTAGAGCATCTGAACAGTTTCAACACCGTCCTGAACCAATTGGTCTCGGTAGAGATTAAATTCGATGATGAGATCAATGCCCTAATCCTCTTGGCCTCGTTACCGAATAGTTGGGAATCTATGAGGGTGGCCATTACAAATTCTCTTGGGAATGCCAAACTGAAGTTTTTTGATGTCAGAAACTCCATTCTGGCGGAAGAAGTTCGCAGGAAGGACTCAGGTGAAGCCTCAACGTCGAACTCGGCCCTTAATGTTGATAACAGGGGCAGGAAACTTAATAGGCATTCCAACAAGGATAATGGCAGGAGAGGCAAGTCGAGGAATGGGAGAAGCAAGTCAAGAAACGGTAGGACCATGGAGTGTTGGAATTGTGGTAAGACTGGCCACTTGAAAAAGAACTGCAGGGCTCCAAGGAAGAATGAAGACAAGACTAATAACGAAGCTAACGCCACCACTGAAGAGCAACAGGATGCCTTAATCTTGTCAGTCGACAATTCTTTTGATTCGTGGGTGATGGATTCAGGAGCATCATTCCACACCACTGCACACCGCCATGTCCTAGAGAATTATATTGCTGAAAATCATGGTAAGGTTTATCTCGCTGATAGAGAACCTTTGGATATTGTTGGCATTGGAGATGTCAGTTTAAAAATGCCTAATGGGTCTGTGTGGAAGATTCATAAGGTGAGATATGTTCCTAAACTAATGCGCAACTTGATTTCGGTGGGGCAACTGGATGATGAAGGACATAAAGTGACCTTCAATTGTGGAGGTTGGAAAGTCACTAAAGGAGCGATGGTTGTTGCTCGAGGACGCAAGGCTGGAACTCTCTACATGAACTCTAGTTGCAGAGATACCATAGCAGTTGCTGATTCTGCTGCCAATACCGAGCTATGGCATTATAGGCTCGGTCACATAAGTGAGAAGGGTATGAAGGTGCTTCACTGCAAAGAAAAACTGCCGGGTTTGAAAACTGTTGATCACAGTTTGTGTGAAACCTGCATCTTTGGTAAACAAAAGAAAGTTAGTTTCTCAAAGATGGGTAGAAAGCCTAAGTCTAGGAAATTGGAGCTTATTCACACTGATGTGTGGGGGCCTGCACCGGTGACTTCCCTTGGTGGCGCAAACTACTATGTGACATTCATAGATGACTCAAGCAGGAAGGTATGAGTTTACTTTCTGAAAAACAAATCTAATGTCTTCGATGCTTTCAAGAGATGGAGAGCCATGGTGGAAAACGAGACAGATTTGAAGGTGAAGTGCTTGCAGTCTGATAATGGGGGAGAGTATTTGGATGAAGATTTCAGGCGGTACTATGCTGAGAATGAGATAAAGATGAGGAAGACCATTCCAGAGAAACCACAACAAAATGGGGTAGCTGAGAGGATGAACAGAACTTTAAACGAGCGTGCCAGAAGCATGAGGTTACATGCAGGGCTGCCAAAGATGTTTTGGGCTAAGACGATTAATACAACCGCTTATCTGATTAACAGAAGTCCATCCACACCGCTGAAGTTCAAGCTACCGGAAGAAGCCTAGAGCCATAAAAAGGTTGATCTCTCTTACTTGAGAGTGTTTGGGTGTGTTTCCTATGTTCACATTGATCCTGCTGCTAGAAGTAAACTTGATGCCAAGTCAAAGAAGTGTTTTCTGGTTGGCTATGGCGGACTTGAGTTTGGTTATCGTCTCTGGGATGATCAAAGTCGAAAGATTATTAGGAGCAAGGATGTGATCTTCAATGAAGGTGTTCTGTATAAGGACAGAGACAACACTGACTCCAGGGGTTCAGGTTCTGAAGACAAGAAACCTGAGATGATTCCATTGAAGGATCTTCCTGAAGTGGAGGTGCAAAATCCAGAGGTTGAAGACCAGAAAAACATAGCTTCAGAAGAAAACTAGAGGACTCCTGCCACACCAGTCAGGAGGTCTAGCAGGACCATCATACCGCTGCAGAGATACTCCCCATCTCTGCATTACATCTTGTTGACCGACAGAGGTGAGCCAGAGAGCTATGATGAAGTCGTAGAGGCTGGAGATTTGGTCAAGTGGGAGTTAGCCATGAGGGATGAGATGGATTCCTTAATGTCTAATCAGACATGACAACTGGTAAAGTTACCATAGGGTAAAAAGTCCTTGCACAATAAGTGGGTATACCGGATTAAAGATGAATCTGATGGCAGCAAACGGTATAAAGCAAGGTTGGTGGTGAAAGGCTTTCAGCAGAAAGAGGGCGTCGACTTTAATGAGATTTTTTCTTCAGTGGTGAAGCTAACCATGATCAGGACGGTACTTGCACTAGTGGCAAATGAGGACTTGTTCTTGGAATAGTTGGATGTGAAGACAGCTTTTCTCCATGGTGATTTGGAGGAGGAGATCTACATGAAGCAGCCATAAGGATTCGAAGTACCGGGTAAAGAGAACTTAGTGTGCAAACTTCAGAAGAGCTTGTATGGCCTCAAACAAGCTCCCAAGCAGTGGTACAAGAAGTTTGACGGGTTCATGTGCAGTAACGGTTTCTTGAGGTGTCAGGGAGATCATTGTTGTTATGTGAAGAATTTTGGTGATTCTTACATCATATTGTTGCTATATGTCGATGACATGCTGATAGCAGGAGGTTACAAACAGGAGATTGACAAGCTGAAGAAGGAGCTGTCTAAGGAGTTTGCAATGAAGGATTTGGGTGCTGCAAAACAAATCATTGGGATGAGAATAACGAGGAACTGTAACAGTCTGAAACTGTCACAGGAAAAATATGTTGAAAAGGTGTTGAGCAGATTCAACATGGGTAATGCAAAGCCTGTGAATACTCCTTTGGCCAGTCACTTCAAGTTATAAAAGGAGCAATCACCAACCACGTAGTAGGAATGAGACCACATGGCCAAGGTGCCTTATGCTTCCGCTATAGGCAGTCTTATGTATGTCATGGTTTGTATCAGACCGGACATTGCACATGCAGTGGGAGTTGTGAGTAGGTACATGAGTAAACCAGGTAAACAGCATTGAGAGGCAGTGAAGTGGATTCTTAGATATTTGAGAGGTACTGCAGGTTTAGCACTGTGTTTCAAGAAGTCAGACTTGGGATTACAAGGCTATATTGATGCTGATATGGCTGGAGACATTGATGGCAGAAAGAGTACTACCGGTTATGTCTACACTTTGGGTGACACTGCAATTAGTTGGGTCTCGAAGCTGCAGAAGATAATTGCACTCTCTACTACAAAAGCAGAGTATGTGGCAATGACAGAAGCGAGCAAGGAGATGATTTCGTTGCGGTCGTTTCTGGAAGAACTGGGTCACAAGCAAGAAAGGAGTGCATTACATAGTGACAGTCAGAGCGCCATTCATTTGGTAAAAAATCCCACATTTCATGTTAGGACGAAGCATATACAATTGCGGTGTCACTTCATCAGGTCGGCTTTAGAAGATGGAGTGTTGAAGCTTGAGAAGATTCTTGGGAGTCAGAATCCGGTAGATATGCTCACCAAGACGGTTCCGATTGAGAAACTGAAGTTGTGCGCAACTTCAGTTGGACTTCTCCATGAAGCGTGAGAAATCGTTGCCGCTGCAGTGGGAGACATGGTGATTGATTAGTCTCCAAGTGGGAGATTGTTGCAGATGTGGAGCCAAATCAAGTCAACAACCCAGCAAAAGGAAGAAAAAGGGAGAAAAAGCAGTCCTCGGAGGTAGGGAGCAAGCGCCGCGGCTTTGGCAGAAGAGCGCTGCGGCGTTGGGACGAGGGCGCCTAGGCGCCAAGTGGAGAGTGCCTAGGCGCCAGGACAAGGGCGTCTAGGCGCTAAGTGGTGTGCGCCTAGGCGCCAGGAAGAATACGCCTAGGCCGAGTGTTGATGGCGCCAGGAGCATAGCGCCTAGGCGCTGTAGGGGCGCCGCGGCGCTGACGCGCTGTGATGCGCGATGTTTTTTGAGTCAGAGTCGGATTCAAAGGCCCTAAAAACGAGAAACTACTAGGGTTTCCCATTAGTTGCTATTTTTCTCCTCCTTTGGCTATAAATAGACATAAGGTGGCTAGGGTTGGGTGTGTGTAAAAATTGTGTGTGAAAATTGAGAGTGGTATAATTTTGTGAGAGGCTAAATTCTTGAAAGCTCCATCCTTGAGAGAGAAAAATTCCCACAGGGTGTTAGATAGAAGAAAGTTTTGGTAAGCACAATTGTGAGTGTGTGAGAAACTGCTATTGTAATCTGTAATCTCCTTCATCATAGTGGAATCTGCAAGCGATAGAAACAGGACGTAGTCTCAGTTTTGGACGAACCTGTATAAAATTTGGTGTCTCTTCTTTCTTCTTTTCTCCTATTTATTTTCTGCACTTGTTCGTTCTTGCGATCCTTGAAATTAGGAGTCGCCTAATTCCTCAACAGCAGGAAAGGAAGTTCATGCAGATTTTAATACAAGGCACAAAGAACCAATGAAAACGGCTACATCACCTTTTGAGAATCAAATGGCAACAATTTATACTCATGAAGTTTTTAAAAAATTTCAAATTGAGGTTTTAGGAGTGTATGCATGCTTCTCTCAAAGAGAAAAAGAAGAAGATACAATCAGACTTTTAAGATTCAAGATATTTAGAAGAGAGAGGATTTTGTGGTAATTTGGAATGCCAGAAAGAAAGATATTGATTGTTCATGTCGAATGTTTGAGTATAATGGATTTCTTTGTAGACATTTGATAAGCATTCTTCAATCTTTTGGGGTTTTTAATGTTCCCTCACGTTACATATTGAAACGGTGGACCAAGGATGCAAGGAGCTTATACTCAACAATGCATGTGCCCTATGCAATACAGTCCAAGAAGCAACGCTTTGAGGAGTTGCATAATGAAGCTATCAAACTCAATGAAGAAGGATCATTATCTTAAGAGAGTTTTGATATTGCATATTGTGCATTGAAGGAAGCATTGGAAAAATGTGTAATCACAAGTCATTCTCTCAAGGAATCCATTGATCCTACAATTGGAGCCCAAGAAGTTGATAAGTAAGGCATTGGTAACAAATTGCTTCTTGACCCGCAAGTGTCAAACACAAAAGAGCTCCTAAGAGGATCAAGAACGGGATGTCGAGCTACAATTTTTCTCTCTTATCCCTTTAACCTTACATGCCAATCACAGTGATATATCACTGTGCACAGTTATCACAATCAGAGGAAGATTTGAATCTAAGCCAATCACAGTATAAGATTATGTAATTATAATTCTCATTCAAATAATTCTATTTAAATTAGATTTTAATTATTCTAGATAATTATCGAATTTAAATAATTATAAATAATTATTCTTTATTCAAATTCAAATACAACTAACATTAAAATGAAGTATTCAAATAATTAATTATCACAAAATTTTAATAATTATATTCATAATTATTATCTTGAAATTAAATAATTAATTAATTAACCAATTTCTAGATCTACCCCGCTGATAGGCGCCTACAATCCTTCTAGACTGGGTCAGGCGCTACACATAGTCCAATTAGACTATTAGGGATGTACACTGATAGGTCCAGTAACCCATCTTGCATAACCTCCTGTATTACCTATGGTAAACCACAATCTACACAAGTAGTCAAGGGATTTGTGACCTGGCATTAGGACCTGATGGACATATATTATCAATCTCTAATAATAACAGATAAATTAATTCTTGATTAATTATCTGTTTAATTATTAACCTTGGTGTTACTCCACTAAAAAACCAAAGCTGCACTTTTATAATGTATCGTATTACAAGACTTTATTTATTACTGTGACACCCGTTATTCTCCTAACGGGTATTGAGGTAATTAAATTAATTTTTAGTGTATAAAAAAAAATTGCTTCATTTAAATTTATTTTATAATATTTATTTTTATCTATTTTTAAATTTTCTAAAATTCTCCTATATTTATTTAGTATGATTACTAAAAAGCCTTAGAACTTCTAATAAATCTCAAAAATGTCATATTGGCATTATGTGTGTTAAAGTCTTTAGATGAGACATAAGGATATCTTTTCCAACTACTCTTGACCCTCATTTTCTTTATTTCCTCCGTGACATGCTTCAACATGTCTCCTCTATAATTGTTTCTATCACTTCTCTTCAAAGACTTCATCTTTTCTTCCTTTCTCTTCCACGGTTCCCACACTCTTCTTCTCATTTCTTTGCTGAAGCAAAATACTTAGAGAACTTCTTCAAGGCAGCCATAAAAATCAGCCACCATCACCTCCATTTGAGCAAGAATTTCAGTCATACCGAAGTAAAGGAACCTGTTTTGAAGCCATTTCAAGCTTCCAACTAACCATAATCCGAGGTTAGAATCTTATGAACAAATTTAGTCTTTCATTTATAAATTTTCTTTTATACTAAAGGATTATTCAAATTTGCGTTCTTAAACCTAAGTATATGTTTGTTGCTATTTTGGAGCATATGTATGAAGTCTAAGTATATATGCCCTAGACAGAAAATTTATATTGTTAAACTTTATAATACCTCTATGGGCAGTGGTTATTTCTTGAAATTCTAAGATTAAATTAAAATAAATTTTATGAATGTAGTTGTATGTTGTGCTTTAGTTTTAATTGTCCTTATGCACGCCTTAGGATCAAGGGAGTATGGAGCTAACGTTAATTGATTCCAGGATTAAGAGACTGTTGATAAGCTTGAAAGGTAGGGATTCTATTACTCATCTTTTGTGAGGTTTTTATAGAATTAAAATTGATTGTTTTGCCGCAATATATATATATCTATGTTGAACTGATATTATATGATTATCACATATGAAACTATGACATGGACTCGTCTTGTATTGTACGGCGAGGAACATAATGAATTGACACATGTTATAAATTGAGAAGCATGGTTAGGAAAACTAACTCTATTGATAATGATTCAATATAGAGAAATTGTGAGACATGAAAAGGGCGACGGTTACGTCCTTGGGCATGAATACCCTAAAAGGTAAAGTAGGGGGAAGGCGATGACGCTTCCTTGGGTTGAAAGTCCCAGAACACACTGTACAGGAATCGATTTGGTGAGGACTCGGGGCTTGATGTCCCCTCACCGGAACACCCTTGGAATGTTTATAGGGTGATCAAGTGCGCCCATTTGGGTTTCGATGAGTTGAGTGATACTCAATTTAACATGGATACCTAGGAACAATGATGATTGGTAATATTTGTATAAATGTGTAATTATGACACTTGGTAATGATTAACTACGGTATCCATAAGATGTGATCATAATAAACCTCATAATCTGAAATATGATGTGACTTACTAACCATGCAGATTTTAATGTGGTAATGATAAAAACCTAAAGGTGAGTAATGGCTTTCTCTACTGAGCATAGTGTTGCTCATACCCTTATATTTTTATCTTTTCAGGACTCACTAAGTGTGAGGTGGCTACGAGAAATATAGTTGAGGAAGTGATGTAGCTATATTACATTGGGACTGCTTCAATTGTTGAGAATGTTCTTCATGATAATGTAAGCATCAATTGTTACTTTCTGTGACTGTATTACAATGTGTTGAGGGTTAAAATGATGATGACAACAGTTTATATTATTAAATTTAAGGTGCTACATTAAAACTGTGGTTTATTTATCGTTTATATTTTTATTTTTGAGTTGAGAGTTTTCATTTAAGTCCCGGGCAAATTTTATTTTTAAGGTTTTACTTTTATTATTTATTTTTATTTTATCTCATTAAAAACTGTTAACCCCCATATAGGGGCGTTACAGAATTTTTGGTATCAGAGCCTAGGTTCGGTTAACCTAGGGAGTGTAGCACCACTTTAAAAAAATATATTTTTGAGATGGTTTTGAAGCTGAATTTTCATTGTCATCATCAAAATGAACCTTCACATTGATTTATACAGTCTAGAAGGATGTAACATGGAAAGGCCATAGAATGAAAATATTAATAGTTATATGAGTACAATAATTATATAGAAGGAAAGTATTAATAGTTATAAGGGAATGATAATTATATGAAATGAGTTTATAAGTAGAATGCTTATGAGAGATTCGTATAATATTTGGATCTCTAAGCATATTTAATTCGTATAAACGATGAGAAATTCGTGTAGATACGAGGATTTAATAGCCTCTTGTCTCGTGAAAAACAATAAGAAATATAAGGCTTGATTTATTGATTTTAAAGTTTGACATAGATATGCCAAATTTTTCGTAATTGATTCAAACCTAAGTAATGATTATGTGTGGATTCGATGGAGCACATAAGTGTCAATGTCTTTTCTTAAAAGTTCTATTTATTTGAGGAATATGATATAAGTTGGGAATCATGGTATTGAATCTTGAGAGAGATAAATGTTAGACTTTTGGTCTGTTAAGACTGTGTAAAGTCTAGAATGCATGAATCTCAAAATTGGAATATTTCGTTACGTACATTGTATTTAAGTGTATCAGTGAATCTTTTGGTTACCTAAGGTTTTGTTATATGAGGAAATTATATATTGTATGAGTAGAATTGTGGGGATTGTAGATGTTCTTAAGTAGTAACATCTAGTGTCTTTGTTCGTTGATATGGTCTACGTTGAAAGACGTAAATCGTATTGATTTCAAGGTTAGTCACATTCTAAACCCTTGGTAGCAATGATGACGAATCCATTGATAGATGTTGAGTATTAAGAATAACATATGGGTGTATGCATTGTTCAATAAGGTTTTGATTAAAACAAAATTATTTGAGTTGCTGGATCATTCAGGAAGATCCTTGTTGTCGTTAAATTAGATTTGTTGTTCATAATTAACTTTATCTATAGTGGGCTTTAAATTGGGTTTAAGATTTATACAAATTGGTTTTCAATTTTATGTTTGTTATTTAACTCGTTCCAAATGTGTCAAGGCCCGAAACAACCTGATCATTTTCACTTAGAACATTTGGGCCTAGTTTAAATCTTAAATCAGTTTGATTCACACTGTCTCTCCCACGTGGTTTCTATACGTGTCATATACAGTGGTTTAATCATTGTTTACATATACGTTTACTGTGCATAGGAGCTTATTTCTCCGAGTTCACTTTTTCTCTCTTAATTTGTTATTTTCTCTCTAAATCGCAAATCCTCTTCTTTTTCATTAAAAAATTCTTCTTTTCCTCTAAAAGAAGAAGGAATTCTAGGATTCTGCAATTTACTATCTTAATTTTTCCTTTCTATTTACTCTTCTTTCATCTCATCATGGACCCAAAGTACCAACACCTGAGAAAGTATTTCCCATCACTCTCCCAAAAGATTCTCAGAAAGAAATACAAGGCTAGAATTACTCGGTTGTGGATTCTTATGCGTTTTGGTATCCCTTGTGATGTGAGAATGTTGATAGAGGGGAAAATCCGTCCGAGTGACTTTAGTCAAGATGTCGGTTTACCAGGAACAGGTACCAGTCGTAGTGCAATGAAAAGAAGAGCTCGTGCCATCGTGGTCACTTGTAACAAATGTGGAAGACAAAATTGTAACGGTAAATGTACTTCACCTGGTTATATGTCTACGAATAGAGAGGATAAAATAAGGTTTTGTAGGGATGGACTTTCAAAGGAGAACTTGGATAGCATCCATCCTCCTCTCCACGGTCACCCTAGTGGATATGTTCAAGGAGCTATTTTTAAACTCTGGCCTAAATTTTATACAGAAAGACAACGCCTCAGGAATATGGTATTTCTAGATCCTGTTTGTCAAGCCATAAGAAAACTGGATGGGGAATAAGTCATCGCACTATAAAGGTTATTTAGTCTTTACTTATTTGAAGCAGTTTTAGCTGATGTTCAACAGTTTGTGTTTTTCTTTTACTCAGAATATTTGCTTTTGTGTTTGAAATAATTGTGATTATTAGATTGATACAGTAAGTGTTAATATCTTATTTAATTTATGATTTTCTTAAATATATATATAATAAAATATATTATCTTATCAGACACGTTACATACGGTACAGTAATATGTTTGAATTTTGAAAAGCTTATCCAGATATTTCAAGATTTGTGTCTCAAATTTCAAAAGTTTTACAGTATTTGTCGTTTATATTAAATTTTTAGACTTGGTGTATATTTGTCAAAAAGTCTACAGTTGTGTCAAGAGGGTCTTCTGTCAAATTGTTCTCAATTGTCAAAAGTTATACAATTAGAGTCTAATCTTTTTCAAAAAGCGAATCAGATTTTCTGTAAACTATCAATCACCTTATCTTACTTTCTTATCCGCACAAGATTTTGTTTAAATCTTTGGATTACCTTTTCATTTCCTACTCGTCTATCTCTTTAGCCCTTTTTGTATATTTCTCATCTTTAAAATCTCATGTAGAACCCGAAGTCTAAGTGGAGCAGACATTAAGCAACCACTTCTATAAACCAAATATGTCTACCTCCCAGTCCACGAAGAAAATAAAGAATGTCTGTGTCTTTTGTGGTTCCAGCTTTGGAAAAGATAAAGCTTATTTAGAAGCTGCAAATCACTTAGGGCAAGTCCTAGCACGCAAAAAGATTAACATAATCTATGGGGGTGGTAGTATAAAAATGATGGTAAATATGGCACTAGCAGCTAGGTCTAGTGACGCTACTGATGTAAGAATTTGGCCTCATATTCCAGTTGAAGGAAACCTTTGTAAGGAAGCCATAGGTAAGGGAGAAGGAGTCAGGAGTATCCCTAAAAATTTTATAGACATAATCTATAATTCTGATGCTTTTATAGCATTACCTGGTGGTCTAGGTACTCTTGAGGAAATATTTATAGTTGCTTGTGGGCAATTGTTGGGCTTTTATTCCAAACCTTTGGGACTGCTGAACGTAAAGGGTTTTTATGACGGTCTTTTGAAATTTCTAGATTACGCTGTGGAAGAAAACATCACTACAGAATCGGAGAGACAAATCTTTGTCACTGCTTCAACAGCTGAGGAATTGATAGATAAAATGCAAATCATACATCCAGAATCCGACACTGCAACACCCAAGCTTGAATGGGAAAGGGAAAGCCGGGAGCGGCCAATTGATTTGAATCTCCATCTGTAATCTTTTTGTTTTATCTTTGGCATGTAGGCATGTGTGTCCGTATTTCGTGTGTTACGAATAACCGTTTGCCTTGTATTTTGTGTTTCTTGTGGTACGTTGTTGTTCAATCTTTTAGATTCATTGAGCCTAATGCCGGGATGGCTGGATACGGAGTACTTGATGCTCTCGAAACGCATCCTTCTTAAGGTCCGATCTTTTGTTTATCGATGTTTTTGTATCCTCTAAGCATGCATGATATGGATAGCTGGTATACGGAGTGCCTTGTACTCTCGAAACGTATCCGTATTATGTTTGTAATGTGTAATATTCTGTTAATATTATGTGGAAGTACCAGAGTCAGTTATGGGGATATTCCATATGAAATATGAGTATATTATTTGGATTGAATGTTTGTGTCATGAAGATAGCTGTTTAATGAAAAATATGTCGGGTATGTTTGCAACTCTGAGATTCCGTTTAATATCTCTATGAATAAGTTTAATGTATGGTTTTGAATATAAGTGTTTGTGATATATGTTTTATGATTATGTTTTAGTTTATTAGTTGAGGTATGAAATCAAATATATTTGACTTTTCCTTACTCAAAAAGGAAAAGGAACCTAAAGATGAAGTATATAAAATTTCTCTGGCAATCTCCTTAAATGTGATTGTAAATCACAGTCCATGGACAATGAAGGACTGGAATCATGGTATGGTCAATATGTATGCCTGATCAGATTCTTAGACTATTATACGGTGTTACAAGTTGAAACTTGTCAGAAATACTCTCATTGAGGGATTTAGAATTTAGAGTAAGATTTATTATGAAAGTAAATAAGTGGAGTTACGATAACTTAAATTTGGAGGACAAAGAACATTAACGGTTTAGACTCAGAATTGGAATCATAGTGGAATCATAATTTTTACTAGTATTACTAGAATTGAAATTTCGAGGACGAAATTTCTTTAAGGGGGGTAGAGCTGTGACACCCGTTATTCTCCTAACGGGTATTGAGGTAATTAAATTAATTTTTAGTGTATAAAAAAAAAATTGCTTCATTTAAATTTATTTTATAATATTTATTTTTATCTATTTTTAAATTTTCTAAAATTCTCCTATATTTATTTAGTATGATTACTAAAAAGCCTTAGAACTTCTAATAAATCTCAAAAATGTCATATTGGCATTATGTGTGTTAAAGTCTTTAGATGAGACATAAGGATATCTTTTCCAACTACTCTTGACCCTCATTTTCTTTATTTCCTCCGTGACATGCTTCAACATGTCTCCTCTATAATTGTTTCTATCACTTCTCTTCAAAGACTTCATCTTTTCTTCCTTTCTCTTCCACGGTTCCCACACTCTTCTTCTCATTTCTTTGCTGAAGCAAAATACTTAGAGAACTTCTTCAAGGCAGCCATAAAAATCAGCCACCATCACCTCCATTTGAGCAAGAATTTCAGTCATACCGAAGTAAAGGAACCTGTTTTGAAGCCATTTCAAGCTTCCAACTAACCATAATCCGAGGTTAGAATCTTATGAACAAATTTAGTCTTTCATTTATAAATTTTCTTTTATACTAAAGGATTATTCAAATTTGCGTTCTTAAACCTAAGTATATGTTTGTTGCTATTTTGGAGCATATGTATGAAGTCTAAGTATATATGCCCTAGACAGAAAATTTATATTGTTAAACTTTATAATACCTCTATGGGCAGTGGTTATTTCTTGAAATTCTAAGATTAAATTAAAATAAATTTTATGAATGTAGTTGTATGTTGTGCTTTAGTTTTAATTGTCCTTATGCACGCCTTAGGATCAAGGGAGTATGGAGCTAACGTTAATTGATTCCAGGATTAAGAGACTGTTGATAAGCTTGAAAGGTAGGGATTCTATTACTCATCTTTTGTGAGGTTTTTATAGAATTAAAATTGATTGTTTTGCCGCAATATATATATATCTATGTTGAACTGATATTATATGATTATCACATATGAAACTATGACATGGACTCGTCTTGTATTGTACGGCGAGGAACATAATGAATTGACACATGTTATAAATTGAGAAGCATGGTTAGGAAAACTAACTCTATTGATAATGATTCAATATAGAGAAATTGTGAGACATGAAAAGGGCGACGGTTACGTCCTTGGGCATGAATACCCTAAAAGGTAAAGTAGGGGGAAGGCGATGACGCTTCCTTGGGTTGAAAGTCCCAGAACACACTGTACAGGAATCGATTTGGTGAGGACTCGGGGCTTGATGTCCCCTCACCGGAACACCCTTGGAATGTTTATAGGGTGATCAAGTGCGCCCATTTGGGTTTCGATGAGTTGAGTGATACTCAATTTAACATGGATACCTAGGAACAATGATGATTGGTAATATTTGTATAAATGTGTAATTATGACACTTGGTAATGATTAACTACGGTATCCATAAGATGTGATCATAATAAACCTCATAATCTGAAATATGATGTGACTTACTAACCATGCAGATTTTAATGTGGTAATGATAAAAACCTAAAGGTGAGTAATGGCTTTCTCTACTGAGCATAGTGTTGCTCATACCCTTATATTTTTATCTTTTCAGGACTCACTAAGTGTGAGGTGGCTACGAGAAATATAGTTGAGGAAGTGATGTAGCTATATTACATTGGGACTGCTTCAATTGTTGAGAATGTTCTTCATGATAATGTAAGCATCAATTGTTACTTTCTGTGACTGTATTACAATGTGTTGAGGGTTAAAATGATGATGACAACAGTTTATATTATTAAATTTAAGGTGCTACATTAAAACTGTGGTTTATTTATCGTTTATATTTTTATTTTTGAGTTGAGAGTTTTCATTTAAGTCCCGGGCAAATTTTATTTTTAAGGTTTTACTTTTATTATTTATTTTTATTTTATCTCATTAAAAACTGTTAACCCCCATATAGGGGCGTTACAATTACTCTTGTCTATAACCTTTCATACATATCTATATCTCTATAGGTTATGCATAATCGAATGAAGGACTTAGTTACATTTTACATTTTTAATTATTTTATCTCAAAGTTTCATTAATTTACTTATTTGGAAAATTTCATTTATAACAAATACAAATGAAAAATCATTTGGTTACCACAAGTATCTAGATAACCAAGGCCTTGTTCTTTTCCAAATTCCTAAATAATGTCTTTGTAAGGATAACATTAACTCTTCGTTAGAGAGCTATAGATTTCGTGTTTGTAGATTATGCTCTCATCGAATATAGGTTGCATCTCCAACATACCGATAATTGAGCCTTCGATCATTGAAATTCCTGCCTTTGGCATATCAAAAGATATAAACTATAAACATAGAGTCATGAATCCACTTCAAGATATAGATGCTTGTCAAAGTAAATTGATTTAAGATAAACAGAATTATTATTAAATTAATTATATTTTAGGTCTGGTCCGGTGTACGACCACTATTAGGTCTTTCACACCAATGTATTTATTGTAGTGTCAATCCGCTCTGATCGCCTAGAAAAACTCTCTCCAATTAGACGTAGATCCCCATTATAGTCTTGTCATATATAAAGTATCTAGTTAAATACATAGATTATAGACTATATAGTTTAGATTATTTATCTTGGTCTCATATCTATACTGTGTATAAACTCCATATATGCCCGATCATAATTTTTGGTTATAATAGTCAAGAAACACATGTTTGCTAAATGCTTAAACGTAATAATGAAAGCAATATGAAGACCATTATTAACACATAAAATATTCATATTATTTATTTATTTAATTCAAAGTGTCATTAATTACAAATAAAGTGTCTGTTCTTTAGGGCACTAATCCTAACATGGAGTGCATCATTCGATATATTCAATGTCACTTGCAAATTGGTTGGTCTCAACCTATAGCAATATTTTTAATTAGAGTATAAGTAAAATTAAACTAATGCACTAATGGAAGCTTTATATACCAATTCTGCATGATGCACGGCATGGGATATCGACCCATGCTTATTATTATAATTCTGCTTTGTTGTACGATTATTAGCGTTTTGCTTAACCAGCTCTTAAAAGAATAATACAAATTACTCATTATGAAAAGTAATGTAGAATTAGGTAAAAAGAAAATCTCTAAAACACTTGACAAAATATTTGAGACTTACTATTCGCTCCTTGGTACTCTAATAATCACAAAATCATTTCCAATCTTATAAAATAATATTTTTATAGGGTAATCACTTTGCCACTTTTGGCCACATTTCTCCACCAAGGTCCTTAAAGGTATTTATGCAATATAGACAGCCAAGTTCTATGTAAGTTTGCTATTTGATTGTCCATTGTCTTTTTAATTTTCGATGTTATTTTGAAGACAAAAGCATTAGAATTCAATATCTATGTTCTATGCTTGCAAGGAAAAAATTATTATTATTATTATTATTTTTTATTTTACTTCTTGTTGTTGGAATGAACTTCTTCGTTAAGAGGAAAAATGCTTACAAGGCGCTGCAGACACAATACCACAACGGAAATAAACATACGCCAAATAGATAACAAAACACACATAAAGCAAAAAAAAAAAAAAAAATCCGAATCTTTTGAGTATTAATAATCCAAGTTTTCAGAGTTCTCATCCCCTACACTTTTGATACTCAGATATCTCTGCTATAGTAAAAACTAAAATTCTATCTCCTATATTTGAGGAAAAAAAATCATAACTTCTTTATATCCAATTGAGATGATTCTTTTTTCATTGTATTCTAGTGAAGAGAAGAATAAATTAAGATGCATATTGCATATTTTTTAAGATCATTAACATTAAGATTTTATTAGATTTGTTAATAAATCAAAAACTATCTTCACTAGCTCTCCAAACACAAATTTCAATTTTATTCAATACTCATATTAAAACCTAAATGCACATCCAAACACCAATTCGGACAGCAATTTAAGTCATTAACTCAAAACCTAATTCAAATTATATTAACTCAAATCAAATCACTAATTCAAATCCATTTACCAAACGGATTCTATGATCCTAAGTAACACAACTAGGCACAAAGTTAACATAAAGAAAACCAAACAAGTAAGAAAATATCTTAATATACTCACAAGAATCCCATCATAAATGGGAGCTTTCATTTTCTCCTCAATTTTGTTGAAAGGTACCTCACATCCAACCGATAAATAAGTTCAAGGAAGAAGTTTTAAATTATGTACCCACGATCTATGATTATGGCCACTTGCTCTTGATGTCGCTTCGTCAAACTGTATTTTTAGCCATCCAGCCTATACCACATTGCACTTCTTTTGTTTAGGCTTTCTTGTATACATTCTTTTTCTTTTTTCATTTTTGTTGTTTTCATTGTGCTCATTTCCCCTTGGGGGGATGACATACTAAAAAAACCTTTTTCAAAAAAATATTATAAATCATCAATATAAATCAATAAACTAAAAATAATAAAAAAAATATAATCTCAAATTAGAAGACATACCTAGAAATTTAATTAATTGGTTGTTTTGGATTGAAGAGAGATCAATTTCTACAAAATCTTTCTATGCCAAAGATAGCGGAAATTGTACGTAAAATAATAATAAAAAAAAGAGTCCCTTTCAGAAGTTTCAAAAAATAAACAAAACAAAATCACAAAATAGCTAAAAGGATTCAAGCCACAACAACAATCTCATAGGCATCAATATTCCACCACAGTTTCAAGTAAAACCAAAGAAAAAAAAAACAGTTTGATAAATTTAGAGCACCAATATCATAATTCAACAAGCAAAACTCATAAGTGATTGATTCCTCTCTCTCTTTCATATATATGGTTGAAACAAGTAATCTCCCCTTCTCATTAATAACTCAACTCTTTCGAGATTCATAATTGGCGGGGTCTCACTTTGATTTAAGTTGTATGATTTGAATTGCTATTTCAAGTTGATGTTCGGATGTACAGTTAAAGTATTAATATGAATTAAAAATAATATTAGAATTTGCGTTTGTATAGATAATGGAAAAAGTTTTTGATTTACTAAACAAATTTAACAAAACTTTAATATTCGTGATATTAAAAAAAATACAATATGGATCTTTATTTATTTTTATTTTCATTATGAATACAATAAAAGAAGAATCGTCTTAATCGGATATCAAATGAAGAAGTTATTTTTTTTTCTCCAGTAAAAGAGAGAATTAAAAAAAAGAAGGAAATGTTATACTATTAAAGTCACAATTCAAAATTCTAAATCCAAAGAATCTATTGAATCTACGAAACAAATGCATCCCATATCTCTTCGCCTCTTTGAAAAAAAATCATTTTTTTGAATATATTATCGGTTTCAAAATTTAACATTACTACATTTCAAAAAATAAAATTAGCAACAATAAGCATTCGTACGTATTTATAGTATTTTAGATTTTTTTTTTTAAAAAGAAGCGTAACATCTATAAAACGACCTCATGACTAATTTTATATCGACATTAAAAAAAAATTATAACTTGTTTGTGATTTAGCTAGTGGATTATTTTTATTTTTATTTTTTTTCTTTTATTTATAAATGAATATGAAATTCCCTAAAAATGGACATGAAAATCTTGTTAAACGGGAAAAAAAAAAGCAATTGCAATTAATAAAAACGAAAAAAATTGCAGACTTCGTTGGACTATAACTAAACCACAACATTTATTCCTATTTTTCCATTGGTGAAAATTTATTAAATAATCTTTATCTATTAAATCAATTAGCTAGCTCGTTCCAGTCTTAGTTGCTTTGATCTTCTTCCTGGCTTCGTCATCTAGGTACTCTTCAAGAGTTTTATTTATTTACTTGTCCATGAAGTCATCTACCTCAGCACTAACATGTTTAATCACATCATCTATATTATTAGTGCATATTTCCGTTTCTACTTCAAAACCGAGGATTGATAGCTCCGTGTCTCACCCCGATCGACAAAGAGGCAACTCTCTTTTCTTGGGCGTTTAGTAAGAAGATTCTATAAAGGTCTAAAGTGATCTATACTATTTCATAGCATTTCAGGAGGTTCTATAGCAGTCTAAAAGCGTCCTGAAGAACCCAGAAGGTCCTAGAAGACTCAAGAGTACTCTGAAACTCTCTAAAACTTTAAGAGCATTTAATGAACATGTAAAGTAGTGTAGAATTCTTTAAAATACTCCACACTTGTAAATATCTTTTATACTTTGCTAGAATATTCTATATAGGAATTAGCAACCGTCGAATTGATGCCATGTGCTTCAATCTAGACCATCCATTTGTTAGAAGGATGCCTATAAATAGGACCAACCCTTTCATTTGTAATCCATCCAAGAAATCCAAGAATCTCAAAGCCTTGTAAAATTCTTTTAAGCTTAATACAACATTATTTTCCTTTTAGAGTTCTCCTTATTCTCTCTTGTGTTCCCTTGTGTTTTAGGCAAGTGCGTGAGTGAGTTAGGCTGACTTAGTATCGGGACAGTGTTAAGGCTGCACAAGTAGCTTTGGAGAAAACAAGCTCATAACATTAGGCTCTATAAAAGTGAAATGTCCATATGATGAATCATCTTTTTGCACCATGTCATCATTTTCAACAGTCTCTTCGATAGAAATATCCCATAAATGCCTATGGCTAAATGTTTGTATGACTTGCTATGGTGCACCTTTGAGTGGGTCAGTCAGGTTAGCATCAGAATTTTACTAGATTGTTTCTTTTTTGAACACAAATCACCAAAGTCTTGAAACTCGATTACACAAAGTAATTTGGTAGATTACCACTACTATACCATTTTAATTGCCAACATCAACATCAACATCAACACATACTACTGGCTACATCCAAGTCGATCATACTCTAATAGATTATTACATGTTATCTACTAAATTTGTATATGGAATTTATGATAACATACTTCGCACAGTCTCTACAAAGGCGGTAGAAAAATAGAGTTAGAGATCCTTGAGTGTTTCTCAAGCCAAACATAGACTTGTTAGTTTCATTGAATCTCCAACATTGTCAACTCACATACACTCTTTATCACGTGATCTCGTCAACACGAGATCTACAAATTGAGTGACTCGTTTGTGTCATTGTCGACGAAGGAGCCAGGTTCTAAGTTGATATTTGTTGGCATGAGAGGGATACCAAAAAGGAAGAGAGGAGGAAATAGAGAATAGAAAGGTGAGAAGGAGAATAGCGACGCTGATTAGAGAAAGCAAAGGATAAAATGACAACATAAAATGAGGATAAAATAGTCCTACTTGTTTTAAATTAGATTAAGGGGACTAAATTCTAATAGTAAAAATTAAAAAGGTCATCTTTTTCTATATTTGCATCTTTATACTCACTTACTAAGGGGGGGTTTTGATTTTTTTTTTAAAAAGAGTTAACTTGAGAACTACGAATTTGTACAAGTACTAATGGAGTTGAGGAATTCTACCACATAAGAGGACTGGTTAATAGCCAACGAAATATGATTTATTGATATGAAAATTGGACCAAATAACACAATTTTAATTCTTAAGTAAGCAAATAGCACAATTTTAAAAATATTTATAGGGTGTTTGGAAGGGTGGTGGGAACCACTTTTACTATAGCATGTGAGAGTTTTATACTGTAGCATATTTTTTTTATTGTTACTGTAGTATATGAGAACTTTATACTGTTCATAACTGAGATCGTGGTGGGAACTGAGTGGTTCCCACCACTACTAAACACCCCCTTATATATATAGTATTTTGGGAACACTTACTTTTTTAAATACTTGAATTTTTAATTTAACTCATCTTTTTTCTTCTTTTTGTTCTTCTCTTTTTTTCATTTTGTATTTTGTTATGTGTCTGCTTCTTTATGTTTTTATCTACGTCATTTTATATAAAAATAAATTCGGTTGCTAACGAGCATTATAATAGAATATCACTGATAATCCATCAGTTTATTTTTCTTTTTCAAAATAATGGTCGACTTTTCTAGCCACGTTCACCATAGAGTAATCTACTAGATTATTACAAGTAATCTATTAGTTACTTTGACTTTCTCAACAAATATTATCCATCCTTATTATCATTTTTATTTTGAGAAATACCATCAGACCAATTAAGTTGATTTGAGAACTCACTATCAGCCTTTTGGCTCAAGAAAAGTAATTTTTTTAAAAATAAAGTCCGTTGATTAGTACAAAATTATATCTGCTTGAAACCGTACACAGCTTTTAATGCATACACTTCAACATATATCACGAAAAAATAAGAACTATTGTGTAGATTATATTTTCTTTTTTCTCTGCTAATGCAAACTGTCTCTGGCTACAAAGGGGCTCGATGTCAGAGGGATATTTTGAAAAAAGAGTCGAAAAAAATTTTGAATTGAACAAATAATTTTTTTTTATTAAAAAATATGTTTTTTTTTTAAGAAAAACTGTTTTAATTTTTTTTAAAAAGATAAGAAAAAAAATTGTAACAAAGAAATGAATCTTAACAAGTGAAAAAAAAAACTGAAACAGTTTTTATACTCAAAAAGCTTATTTTTTGGTGCAAAAAAACTACTAAAAAATTCATTTGCTAAAAAAGACTTTGTCTTAAAGTCATTTTTTAAAATCCCCTGTTGTAGGACTAGGCGTGATTGCCTGCTTCGACAAATTTCAATGACCATTTTTTTTTGAAAGAATTTGACAAAAGGGAAAAAAAATCATAATTGAAGAAATGCCTTTTTTTTGCATAAAAAAACGTGTTTTTTTAAACAGATAAACTGTCTTAGCTTTTTTCAAAAAAAAGATGAAAATAACTGTAACGAGGCGATGAACCTCAACAGAGTGAAAAGAAAAAAAACTGGAACAATTTTCATGCTCAGAAAACATGTTTTTTTACGTCAAAAAACTGTCAAAAAAAAATCATTTTCCCAAAATCAATTTTTCTTAAAGTTATTTTTCAAAATCCCCTACTTTTTTTCCATCCAAGTTCTTCTGATAGATTAACACCAATAATCTACCAGATTATTTTAACTCTTAACATATATCCCCAGTCAACATTAGCGTTGATCACTGACATAATTTGATGGATTAACATCAGTGATCTATCAAATTATTTGTGGAATTCACATTATTATAAAAAAATCACATCATCAAAAAAAAAATCCATTTTAGTTACTCTCAAGTAAAATTTTTTAAAATACCCTCGTCTTTTTTATCTCTCTCAAAAAACCTAGCACCTGCTTTCTCTCTTTTCTCTCCCCTCCATCGGCCCTTACCGCCTATTCCACGCTTTGGCTATGCTCCAACTGCAGCAACTGACACAAAATCGATGCTCTGCTTCTACAACCATACTGTCGACGTCCTTGCCACCAGACGGAGTCGATCTTTCCAACCCTAGGATCCACGTGCGTTGCCATTGCTATTTGTGTCAGATCTACGCAACAGTTGAGCCATTGTCGTCTCTCTTTTTCGTCCTTCACGCGTTGCTCATCATGACAATCGTAGGTTGTGTCATACGCTAACGCACATCAAAGCCCTTGGGCCATGTCACATATTAGTCATTGTTCATAGAAGTCGAAAGACAGTTGCAATTCTTCGGCTGCATCATATCCTCGTCGACTCTGGCGACTCCGACGACGACGAATGTGACTTGGGCTAGGAAGAACGAAGAGAGATTTATGGTTTGAGATTTTAGAGTTTTTGGGAAAAATTTACTCGTTTATTGCGTGGTTTGAATTATTATTTGAATCATTTTATTATAGTATTTTTTCTTACAAAAATTTAAATTTTTGCTCAAATATTTAAATTAAACAGTTGTTTTAGCTATTTTAACTGTTCGGGTTTTTTAAATCAAGGTATCTAGTTATTATGAGGGATTTTGAAAACTAATCTTAAGAAAAATTGATTTTGACAAAATGATTTTTTTTTTTGCAGTTTTTTGATGCAAAAAAATATATTTTTAGGCATAAAAACAGTTTCGGTTTTTTTTAATCTATTATTTTCATTTTTTTCTAAAAAAACTAAAAAAATTTAACTATTTAAAAAAACATATTTTTTTCTGTAAAAAAAAAAACTATTTACTCAATTAGAAATTTTTTTTACCCTTCCGTCAAAATCTCCCGTTATATTATATCATTTAGTAAATATAAATCGGCCTATTAACCTATTTTAAATTTTTACCTTTTAGTTTTTTCGGCCTCCCCTCAATAAATGATGTGTTTTTATTATTAACAGGCAATTTCAAAAACCAAAAAAGCCCTCAAGAAAATAAAAAAAAAAAGGTAGCACAGCCAAAAACAAGCGAGACGAGCGCCGCTGAAAAAAAAAAAAAAAAACCCAAACCCTAACAAAGCCCTTCTTCTTCCTCTTCCTTACTCTCACTCTCCTTGGTTTCCCAGTCCACCTACGACAGGTGCAAAAATGTCGATGTCGAAGAGCTCCAAGATGCTCCAGTACATCAATTACCGGATGCGAGTCACCATCCAAGACGGCCGCCAACTTGTCGGAAAGTTCATGGCCTTCGATCGCCACATGAACCTCGTCCTCGGCGACTGCGAGGAGTTCCGAAAACTCCCTCCCGCCAAAGGCAGCTCCAAGAGCTCCAACGAGGATCGAGAGGACCGCCGCACCCTCGGCCTTGTCCTCCTCCGTGGCGAGGAGGTCGTCTCCATGACGGTCGAGGGCCCCCCTCCTGTCGAGGAGTCCCGCGCCAAAGCTGCCTCTGCTGCAGCTCTTGCCGGTCCGGGTATCGGTCGTGCCGCTGGCCGTGGCATTCCCACAGCTCCTCTCGTCCAGGCCCAGCCCGGCCTCGCTGGCCCCGTCCGCGGCGTTGGTGGCCCGGCCCCCGGCATGATGCAGCCCCAGATCTCCCGTCCGCCAGTGCCTCAGCTCTCCGCTGCACCGATTTCCTATCCGGCTGCTCCGGTTATCCGACCGCCTGCTCAGATGCCTGGATTCCCTGGCGGGGCGGCCCCGCCGATGGCGCGTGGTCCGCCGCCTCAGTTTTCTGCTCCTGGTGCTAGGCCCGGTGCAGGACCGCCGCAGCCTTTCCCGGTTCCTCCGCCGCAGTATGGGCAGAGGCCAATGGGGCCGCCTCCGCCCGGGCAGATGATGAGAGGACCACCCGCTCCACCTCGACCGGGAATGCCTGCGCCGCCCCTGCCTCGTCCCGGGATGCCTCCTCCACTTGGCAGTGGTATTCCGGTGTACGGACCGCCGCGTCCCGGAATGCCGCCTCCTCCGAATGCACAGAACCAGCAAAATCAACAGCAATAATTATTGGGGTAAGCTTCCTTACTTTTTTATTGGTTTCATATGCTTGGAGTAAGTTTGAATGCCTGATGATAATTCTAGCTACCTAAATTTCTCTTATTTTTTTAAGGTTTCACTTAAATGGTAGTCTTATTGGAAGAAGATAATTAGATTATTTCCATTAATTACACTCCTTTTATTAAATTGACTAAACTGAGGAACAAGCTTGTTTTTGATTTATTCTTAGAGTGAGGTGATTTTGATCTAAATCTTTTAGTTGTAGCAATTTTTTTCTTTTGTTTGATGCATATATACATTCATACTTTATTCTAGAATTGAAGCTAAGGTTCTAATTTCATAGCATCACAGAGTTTTCAATGTCTAGATCTCTAGAATTCTGGTAGGCAGAAAACAGAACATGGAAGGGATGTTATTTCCTGTGAAGCATTGTAAGTAGCACCCGTCGTTTAGAGGGCAGTTTTTTTTCAGGGGTAGTGGTAGTATAGTGGAGAGTGACATCATGTTTCTTTGTTTATAAAGTGGATAAAAATCATTAAATGATCGAATCCTTACACCTCTCTCATTTATTTCTGAGATAACTTTCCCTTGGTCAGGTGTTATTTTTCTTACTTAAAGGACCTTTTATTGACATATCTACTTCAGTATTCTAGCACTTGTGCTTGGTACTGCATTTTAATGGACTTGATTGGATGGGAGAGCGTGCCTATTTATGTACATAATTTCCCATAGGAAAAATTTATCCCAATTACCAGCAAATTTTTTTAGAGAAAGTTTGGAACGACTATTTGTCAACACCTGCTTTAGCATTGAGAATCCTCTTTGGCTTCAGACAGATAAGATCCTGAAGGCTGAGTTTGGACGCTTAGCAAACTAGGAATTTGAAGCAACTAAGTCATATAGGTAGGTTGATGATTAACTGCTCTTTTGAATGTGAATGGTTTTCTCAGCCTTTGAGACTTGAGAGCAACGACTTATGCACTCCTTCAGTATAGCTTCAGGTTAAGTAAACATTGCCCGTCATTTTCATGATTCTATAGTAATAATATTCTTTTATTTACTGTTCAAAGAGTAATGCTAGAGACACCTATCAATAGAGGAATGACAACTCGTCGATTGACATAAAAATTGTATTACTTTTGCTGTAAGATTGATTTAAATATAAACTTGGTGTGACTTTGCTTGTGTCGGACTTATCAGCTTTAATCAAACCTTTGAAAGCACTAGATTGAGCATTTGTTATTTGCTTGTTATGTCTTAAACTTTGCAAGGAAATTTCTGTTGCTTGACACATGTTATCAATTCCAATTTCCTTGCAATTTTTATTCAAATCAATTGAAGCAACCTCGACATACTTCCCATTTGTTAGAATGATCTTGTATTGCTACCCTTTCAATAATATTACAGGATTTAATCAAATTCTTGATCTTCTCTTCGTCCAATCTTGATGAAACCTCAGTTGTATCAATGTTAACAATATGGTTCTAGAAAATGCCAGCTGAAATCCCAACTTTTAAATGGCTGCGGCAATACCAGTTTCATATCTGATTGCTTACTTTTATCTCAGTATTTCTCTGATATTGCTCTGTGCTTTATTTTCTTTGTTCGGTTTTTTGTTAGTGTACCTCCTCTAAATCTGGGACAGTGGAGCAATTTTCTGTTTCTTCTGGGTTCCAGTAAAATATTGCACCTTTTTTTTCTGGGTTCTGATTTTTCAGTGCATCACTACTAGGTTTACTGGAGCATTCCTCTGCTCTTTTTGGGTTCGAGTAGGATGTCCATGTCTGAACAAATATTTTAGATTCTGTTTCTTGTTGTAGAAGATGCGCTCGTGTGAATAATACATGTCCTTGTAGTTTTTCTGCTCTATGCATAAAATATGGTGCTAATTCTTGGTCAGCTTAACCTTTCTTTATATCTAAAACGAGACTCCTATTTTGTCAATTGCTTTCGAAATATTTCTGATCTTAAAGCTCTGCATGTCAGTCAGCTGAGACTTTTCCATATACCTTTTTTGTGAGAGTTGAAACCTATAGAGTCCAAGCTAATCCCTGTTAAAGCCAAAATTGAATGCTTTATGGCAATTGTTTATTACTTTTACTTCCTCAGTTTTGCTACTCTCTCCCCCCGTCTTGTGTTTGGTGTCGTTATTTAATAAAACCTTCCTTTACTTAACTATCGACTATGGGCACGTTTGGTACGTCGTAATAGCACTTTGTATTGTATTATTTAAAAGTAATACAATGTTTAGTGATATCTATGTATTATATTATTTAATATGAGATCAAAAATTAATAAAATACAGGCCGTAATGTCACATATGACTGAAAACCTGTCTTAGATCATCTTGTATAATTTAAACCAAAAGTGCGTATTAATAATAAACCAATAAAATATTTAAAATATATTAAGAATTGATATAGAAGTTGAAGTTTTAGAATAAGATTTGGGACCCTACGATTTGGGATCGGGTCAAGGTCGAGGTCATGATTCATGGTTAGGGTTGGGATTCGAGGTCGAGATTTGCGATCAGGGTTAGGGTCGGGATTCAAGACCGGGTCTGGGGTCGAGGTCGTCATTCGAGATCATGGTCTTGGTCAGGATTTGGGGTCGGTGTCACGGTCGGGACTCGAGACCCGGTCGGGGTGGGGTTTTGGGATCTGGGTAGGGATTTGAAACTGGGCTCGAAGGTTGAGATTTGAGACTGGGTCGGGGACAAGATAGGGGTTGGGATTCGGTCCGGGGTCGGGGCGGGATTCAACACCAAGGTTAGGATCGAGATTTGGGATCGGGGTTGGAATCGAGCTGAGGACTGACGTCGGGGTTGGGATTTGGAGTCAGGATGTAGGATTGGGGTCTTGGTCTGGATTTGAGACCGGGCTCGGGGTTGGGATTCGGGGCTGAGGTTGTGGTCAGAATTCTGGGTTGCAATTGGGGACCGAGATTTGGGACTGGGGTCGGGGTCGGGATTCACAATTTGAGGTTAGGGTCGAGATTTGGGGTCGGAGTAGGGATTTGTGACTAGGTTTGGGGTCAGGGTTGGTATTTAGGACCAGGGTCATGTTTCGTGATCGGGATTCGGGTTCGGGATTGGGGTCGAGGTCAGCGCAGGGGTTGAGGTTGGGTCAGATTCGGTGTTAGGATTTGGGGTTTGGGATTCGGGTTTTGCTATTTGGGACTAGGGTTAGGATTCGGGGTTTGGGATTCGGAGTGGATGTTGGGATTCGGCATTGGGGTCGAGGATGGGATTCGGGGTCGAGATTTAGGAATTGGGGTCGGGAATAGAGACATGGGTTGAGGTCGAGATTCAGGACCAGGGTCGGGACTCGAGACTGGGGTCGTGATCGGGATTCGGGACGGTTTTTGGGACTGGGTCGGGGTCAGAATTTAGGACTAGGGTTGGGGTCGGGATTCGAGACCGAGGTCGGGATTTGTCTTTGGTGTTCCAAATCTCATCTCCGACCCGACCTCGGTTTCGAATCTTGACCCTTGTCTCGTATCCCACCCCGATTCCGTCCCAAATCCCGACCCTGATCTGATCCTGAACTTCAACCCTAAAACCATGACTCAATTTTATTATATTTAAAGTTTAAATATCAATACAATACAATACGGTGATAAACAAACATTGTATAGTGTAATACAACATGTTAATATGGTGTAAAACCAAACAATGTATTGTTTAAAACTAATACAATATAGTACGGTGTGTCAAACATACTCTAAGAGTCTAAGTGGGAATTCCTAGTTTATGGATTGACTCTGTCTTTTTGTAATTAGATTTTCACGGTTGTTTTATCCTTTGTTGCAGGCGAGGCTAAACACATGTGGCAATTTGAGAGCTCCTTTTTTTACTGGTCTATATGATTGTCTGCTGTCTCTGGTTCGGTTAACATTTGTAATGGTTTGGAGTAGTGTTAATCTGTCCTGTAGCGAGGATTTTTTTAGTAGTTCATGCTAGTAAATGGTATTATTGTGTACCGTGAATCCGTTTGTTAGTAATACATAAAGGATTAAATGTTTCACCAATGCCAATTACCTATATTTCTACCACTAAAATGCCTCTATAATCTTTTTATCTCTCTCTCTCTCTCTCTCTCTCTCATATGAGAATTGCTATAATACGAATTTCGATTTATGTTCCACCCATGAAACTCAGTATGGTGGTCTCTGAGATGCTTAGTACTCGTTGGCTTTACTTTTGTTTGGATACTGCTAAGGATACATGTGTTGCAAAGATAAATGCATAAACAGGTAGCTGTTGGATAATTCAAGTAGCTTTTTGGTAGTTTTTGCTCATGATTGATTAAAAAAAAAGTAATGACATTGTTTGGAGTACATATGCTACATATACATGAACATATGAAAACAACAGGAAAAAAAAAAAAAAAAACCTAGCCAGCAGAGTTTAGCAAATCATAGGACATTGAGTTCAGGTTTTTTTCATAGCAATTTTTTTTTTTTTTTTGTGGCTACGCTTTTTCATTGTACATGTCAAATGTTCAAATGTTTCATTTCCTTTCTCTCTCTCTCTCCCTCCCTTTTTTCCCGCTCGTTCAAATGTTTTCATTTCTCGGTGGAAACAAATAGAGGCGAACTGGGAAAGTCCGTTGACTGGAGCTGGCATAATCATTCCACGTATAATTCTCTCATTGGCAAATAAAAATGTCTCATTTGAACTTGGTCACAAGGTTGTGCGTGAAAATTAACATTGCAAGTCCCGCATGGTCCTTTGTGCCCAATTTTGGGTGATTGAGGTTTGTTTGGTGCGTGGTTTATGTGGTTTTAGAACTTTGTAGTTTAAACTGTGAATTTTAAACTTTGTGGTTTAAACAATGTTTTTAAATTGACCTTGTAATGTAAAGGTTTAAATTGAAAATAAAACATAACATCAAGTTTAAAATGAGAACTAATGTTTAGAAAACTATGGTTTATGAAAGAAAAATTTACTAAAGAAAATGGTTTAAACCATATGAAATTAAAGAGGAGGGGGGGTAAAATTTGGATTATGATGGTTTTGGTTAGTTTAAAACTACTTTTATGGTTTGAATTGGCCTTATACATTACTCTACTAAATGTCAGTTTAAACTGTTTTCATAGTTTAAACCACTCTAAACCCATGTACTGAAAGCTTTGTTCCTTTTCCATGAATCTTAAGGGATTAAACCTTTTTGGCTCAAAAAGTACCCTGGATTCTTGTTTGTCATGCAAACAGCCCAGAATATTTGCTTAGAAATTAATATATATCAAAAGGGTATATTTATCTTTTTATACTTTGTATTTTAGGTTTATTCAAATACTATACTTTTGTTTTTTAAGATCTTATAGAATTTATACCTTTATATTAGATTTAATACATAAATTCATACTTTTTCCAATCAATATTCAATTTTGACCTAAAAATTACAAGAGAAATTTACAAATTTAAAAATATTTTATATTAAGGTTTTCAACTTCAAAAATGTATATAATACCTTCAAAAATAGGTGTTTTATGTGTTTTTTGTTTTTGTTTTCCTTTTTTTTAAAAAAAAGTTTTAGTTTTAATCTAGTTTACTTAAGGATAATTTAGTTGTTTTAAAAGTTAAAAGCAACTATTGACTGATGTAAGCTATAAATTCATATATCAAATTTAATCAAACATATACATTTGATGGGATTAAGAACTAAAGGTATAGGTTCTGAATTAACTTAAAATAGAGAGTATAAAAAGATAAATATCCCTTATCAAAATAGTTGGGATGTTTTTGTATTTTTTTGAAAGGTACTTTAATTCTTAAAAAAATACACACACTAATGTTGTCTCAATTGACCTTGCAATAGAAGGAAACTTAATCCTGACCATAGACTGACTCCACCTATGAGTTCTAATAAAATGCCCAAGGGGATCAAATGTGTGTTGGATTCTAAAAATGAAAAATCGAAATGGAAGATCAACACTCAAGTGCACATATGGTCCTTCAACAATACCTCTAGATTGATGGAAAACCCAAACCATAAAGGTCATCCCAATGCCGCAAATACAAAAACAACTTTATATAGGAGGAATTTAAACGTTAAATTACCAAAAGAAAGGAAAAAAAATTAAAAATAATTTGACTTTATAAAACTATAATTCCAATAAAAAAAAAGTGGAAAAAATAGAAAAATATTAAAGTATTGAGAATTTTACAGCAGACTATAAAAATGATACTCATAAAAATTTTTGCTTGTATATCAAAATTGGGTTTAGAATATTAACATTTAAGCTCAATATGGTAGAAATTCTAATGGCCTGAGTAACAAACTTCTTGTTGAATTTTACAATATTATGTTGTGCTTGAACAATATTCATCTTGTAGCCAACACGTTCATCTCTAAGGTTAAACAATAACAATAGAGATTTTGCATACCTTCCATCCCTTTGGGATGGTGAAACCAGCATATACTTGAAATCAATTTGGGCCTTTCTAAAAAGGTGTTCCCATTCTCATGGCACCTAGTATGCTTCATTCTGTTTATGTGATCCCAGTCAAGAGTATCACTTCCCTTCAGTGACAAGATCTCCATTTGCTCCATCTTATCATTATTCAAAAACGTCAAGAAAAAAAAAAAATCATTGATTAAGAAAGAAAAAAACACATGACCAGTACCCATAAACAAACATTAGTTCTCCGTTGTTTACACTTATTAGTTGGCATGCTTGCCTTATATCTACTCCTTTTACTGCAGCCCATTTTCAAATTTGATGTCTAATCTTTACATGGATGTATAATAAATTTCAAAATAGATAAAATTTAAATATCATTATTCTTGTTATTCTTATATTTCAAGAAGTATTCTAATTATTCTTATATTTTAACTATTTAAACGTTGTGCACAGAATTTAACATTCAAATTTCACGGACGATACTTCAATTAACAATTAAGTGAGTGATCTAAATGGTCGCATATTTCTTAATTTTACAAAATTATTATCTGATTCATAAACACATTTATACAAGTTATTTAAGCTTCTTTGATGAGCAACAACTGGTATTTTGAATGGCTGCGGAGGACGTCACTTCACATGCACTATGGCTAGGGGTGGGGCCAATTGAGGACAGTGAAGCCTGCCCTCCGGCCCATGGACCTTCCCCAAACTTTTGGCCCCATCCCATACTTTTGGGTAAAGGAGGCAAATAAGCCCAGTTGGAAAGAAAATAAAAATTTATAGCACAATTTCATCATGCAACTAGAAATTAGTAGCCTAAAGATTATATATATATATATATATATAGAAATCGAAAAATTCCCTGCAACTAGAACGAGCAGCGCTCCCCGATTAAGTTTTCTTCGTCGACACCGCCATCGTCACCGAAGTCGCATGAGAAGGAGCCGTTAGAGTCACATGAGGTACAAGCACTGTCGCTAGAGTCGCCTAAGGCGTAGAAGACTTCACTGGAGACTTTGTCGAAGTCACGCGAGGAGGAGCGCTGGATTGCGCAAGGTGCATGCATGTCGCCGTGTTCAAGCGAAGTGCATAAGCCTTCGTCGGAATTGTGCGAGTTGCAACTTGGGGTCGCAATTCGTATTGATAGGTCGGGTTCGGACAGAGTTGAGGGTCAATTTTTCTATAAACTAGCTTGATACTAACCTGACTTATGACATGAATGGGTTGAGAAATCTCAACATTAGCACGACCCCATTTGACACGAGTTGACATGAATACGACCAGTATTAACTCGTTCCTTATGCAATTTATGAAACACCAGTAACCCACAACCCGCTAATGGCCCACAACCCGTCAATGACCTACAGTAACCCACACTAACTCGTGATGTTTTTAGCTTTGAATTTATATTAATATAACAAAAAAAAACATAAAATAAATTTCTTCAAAATCAAATGAGTTTCATACTACAACAACAAAAAATTATCCTAAAATTTAAAAACATTTAACAAAATAACAAGTCCAACACCAATAAAATAGCAAGTCTAATAAAATAACAAGTCTAACAAAATAAAAAAATCTCAAGTGATCAAGCCAAAATAATCTTTTATTGCTCAAGAGTTAAAATCAATTCAGCTTGAAACTTAGCTTGAAATTAAATGGGTTAGGGTTTTGTCTTATAGGAATATTTGATAATAGAAGAAATATTTAATAATTAGTCGCGGGTCAAATGGGCCATTTTAATGTCACAAAGGTTGACAAGAACACCACCTGTTTTTGAACGGGTCAGTTTTAGGTTAATACAAAAATGACCTGTGGTTAATTTTTTTGACCATAACCTATGAAAAAGTGAGTCAAGTTTATGTTATGTCGTCATGTCATAACCTGTACTACCAGCCCTAGCTATAGCCATACAAGAGCCATCGCCAGAGTCACGGCCATCGCCGCCATCTCGCCTAGAAATTGCTAACGTTGTCTCAGCGTGTGCTCGCCATCGCTGCACTGTCACCATCAAGGAAAGAAAGGGAGAGAGGAGAGAGAGATAGCGAAATCTATGAACTATGAGAGAAGGGAGAGAAAGATGAAGTAACAAAAAAAAAAAAAACAGAAAGAAGAATAAGTGGATAAAACTGTGAATTCAATGTTTGAAAAAGATTGTTGAATTCAAGAATTGTTATGTGATTAAAATTTTTTAAAAGTATGTATTTACTTATATGAAGATTTAAAAGTGTGCTATTTAATGCAATTTTCTTTTTTTTTTTTTTGAGACAATGAGGAAATAATGTCGAACAAATGGGAGAACAAAAATTAAGAGGTGAAAAATTTAGTATAGATTAATAAATAGGCCAATTTGCATTATTAAATAAATATAACAAAAATTTTAGTAAATAACATATTTTCATAGTCTAAATAGCAGATTTTGAAAATAAGTAAATAGCAAATTTGTAGTATAAATAATTTATTTACCCACCCATTATTTATAGTGTAAATAGTTCTTACCTACACAGTAAATAAATTTAAGTCGCAAATACTTTATTTACCCTTTGTTTAAAGTGTAAATACTTCTTAATTACACAATCAATAAATTATTTATATAATAAATATGCTATTTACTACAAATATTTTCAAAACCTGTCATTTACTTTAAAAAGTTTCAAAAATATGTTATTTCCCTCATTCTCCCATAAGATAATGACTAAACTACCCTAATTTAGAAGACCCTAACAAACTTCCCCTCATCTTTCCCCTCTCTTTCTTTCTCTCCCCTTCCCTCGCTTCCTTCCTTTCTCTCCTTAATCTTCTTAGTAGGAGTCGCTTCTGCCGTCGTTGGAGTCGTGCGAAGAGTAGACATTGACGTTGGCATCACGTTCGTTGCTAAAGTTCATCTTCATAGCTGAAGTCGCGTGAGGAGCAATTCGCCCAACATCACTAGAGTTGTACTCATCGTTGGAGTCCTCTCATTGTCGTTGGAGTCATGCAAGGAGTAGATAGCTCATTATCATCGAAGTCACCCTTATTGCTAGAGTCCTTCTGTCATCAACAGAGTCGCACAAGGAATAAATTTCCTGTCATTGTTGGAGTTACGCTTGTTGCTGAAGTCCACTCATTGTTGGCGAAGTCATGCCCGTGGTTAGCGTCTTTGCCGTCATGAGAAGAGCACTGTCGTTGTTGCCCCAGGAGTAGGTCATTGCCAACAGAGGAGCATAGTGAGAGAAAGAGAAAGAGATTGAGACAAATGCTATGCAAGGACATCATTGATGAGTAGGTTCTCTGATGGAGAAACCCTTATGTCGAAGAGAGAAGAGGAGGAGAGAAAGGGAGAGGAGAGAGAAATTGTGTGCTAGGGTTTTTTGGAAGAGATGAGGAAGACGAGGGTATTTTTGAAATTTCACTTAAGAGTAAATATGGATTTATAAAAGTTTGGCCTATTTATTAAAGATCAAAATTTTGTTCTAATAATTTTCATTGCTATATTATTTTGGCTTATTCGTTGCAATTTTCCTCCCTTTTTTAACAATTCTTCTTTTAATTTGTCCCTTGAAATTTTATACTTATAGTTCTTGGGCAGAATTGTTTGCTAAAAGTTTCTATTACTCTCTAAAATTTGACTTTTACTTTCCTTAATACTTCATAACTTTTTAAAATGTTGCAAGTGATACCTTAACTTTTAAATTTTAAGGTAGGTAAACATCAGATAGGTTGGGTGGGTTTTTTTTGTTTTTTTGAAAATCTCATCTCACTCAATCAAAATTTGGGTGGGTTAATTTTAAATTTAACCCACCAATCAACCCAAAGTTCAAAATCAATCCACTCAATTAAAGTTTGGACGGGTTAGGTGGATTGGTTGAGTTAAGTAATATAAAAAAAAAAAAATCAGACTAATAATTTAACCCAAAATGAATTAAAAAATTAAAATTCATAAGATATTACTTTTGTAATGGTCTAAAATTATTTCAATAAATTAAAACCAACATAAAAATAAAGGTTTTACAACACAAATTCAAATCAAATACATTACATCATAAACTTACAAAAATAAACCATATAATGGAAACCAATGCAACAAATATACTAATAACATTAACCAATATAGCGTAAAATTGCCAATCTTTAATTCCAAACATATCCACTCAAGCATCCTCTGTCTTTGTAATGTAAGATCTATCACCTAACATAAAATATAATAAGCTCTTATTTATTAATGTAAATATAAAACAAATAATTCATGTACAATTTTTTTTTGTCAAAATGCATTTATCCCAAAAGAACAGGCCTCCCAAGTGTCACTAATGGAGTCGCGGCTGACCAAAGCATGCAAAGTTGCTTCTGTTGCATCTTGACAACATCAGCAGAATCTTGTCGTTCTTTGGTTACCAACAATAAATTCTCTTTAGAAAATAACATTACGTTTAGATAAGGAGGTGGACGTTTAACACAACACTAGCACAAGCCCAAATTTCTAACATCGCAATTCGCGTACCGTACGGGAAAGGGGATAATTTGGTTTATTTCATATTTTCTCTTGCAAAAAGAAACGTTCAGGAAAGGGGAAGGGAAGTAGTTGAACGAAGTTATTAGGCACAGAACTAATTTTATTATAATATTTTCTATTACAAAATTTAAATTTTTATTAACAAATATACGCTATTATCTCAATGAATTGTCAATTTTCGCAATACATAAAAGCATACATGGGCAATTTATTCTTTCCAACCCAAAAAAAAAAAAAAAAAACGAGAATTAAATTTTAAACGTTTTACAACCCATGCCAAAGTGGGTAGAATTGTTTAAAAAGTTGAAAAATTATATAGCTTGTTAAAAAATAATATTTTTTAAAAAATACAGAGAGTTGTCTACACATATTATTTGATATCATACGTAACCAATGAGTGTTTAATCCACGTAAATTTTTTGTGATCTTCTTTCTTGATAACATGTGGACAGATGATTTTAGGAAATCGAATACGTAACCAATGTCTAAATATGGTCCTCAAATTAAAATATCTAAAATTTCCAATGTATTAAAAAAAAAGTTAGAAAAAAAAAATCTCCTTGCCAATTGTGTTGCAAAAAATCAACACCGACCCTCAAGTTGATAATGCTCACGCGATTAGCAAACCTTATGTTTAGGTCTGGCTCTGGTGATTGCTTGCCACAATTCAAATGTCCGTATAGATTCTCTCTGTCCCGCTTTGAAGACACCTAATTTTGGTATTGACCCTCACATTATTAAAAGAAAAGAAAAGCGCGTAATGATGATGTGCATAATATGCAATAGTGTCAAAATTGTAATGGAGTGCAATCTTGGAGTTCTTTTTTTTTTTTTTTTTGACAAAATTGATTTTAACCAATTTATCAATTAAAAAAGACATAAAATTTTTATATGTTATATTAAAAAGAAAGAAATTGTTATAAAATAAAGCTCTTATATGTTACAGTGTTTATAATTTATCAATTAAAAAAGACATAAAATTTTTATACGTTATATTAAAAAGAAAGAAATTGTTATAAAGTAAAGCTCTTACATGTTACAATGTTTATAATTTTAACCATAATGTCAAACGCCTTTTTCATAGAAGTAGAGTCGGCCAAATATTTGTTTGTCTTGCTTATGTGCGAGATAATCAAACACCTTTTTCATAAAACTCTTACATGTTACAGTGTTTATAATTTTAACCATAATGTTAAACACCTTTTTCATAGAAGTAGAGTCGGCCAAATATTTGTTTGTCTTGCTTATGTGCGAGATAGTCATCCCTGTCTTGGCTTCTGGTGTTATTTGTGATGGTCAAACCTATTATGGGTTTTTTTTTTTTTTTTTTTGGTTGAATCGTCAAACTAGAAGTTTTTAAAGCGTGACGCTGCGTAAGATTTATGATCATGATTGAACGGTGGCATTAAATACTTGTTAGCGTAGATTGGGTTGCATGAGATGAAAACGTGAAGGAGAGTACCTACGTGTGATAAAGATACACGTCAGCACAATTGAGTACGTAACACGTAGTGAGTCTTGAAGACACGTGGAGGGTTTGTCTTGGGGGAGGAAAGTTTTGTTGAAAATAATTTATTGCCATTTTGAGACTATTGATGTTCTATTTCTTCTTTAATACTCTTCGCACAAATTTCTAATATTCAAAAAAAAAAAAAAAAAAGGAGATGGATGACTTTGAGGCTGGAGGAAAGCTGGGTCCAACCAGGAACTTCCCAAGGCCTCTCCAGAGAATCCAGGCTTTTATATTTTATATTTTATATTTTTTAATTGACTCTAGGCGGTTCAAGCTCCGACAGAGAGAGAGCCGTTAAAAGTAAAAATTTAAAAAGGCTTCAACGTTCACATTTAGCCGTCAAATAAATAACCTTTAGGTATCCAATCTATGCACATACATTGAGATGTGAATAATAATAATAATAATTTGCAATTTTGCATAGTCTGATTTTTAACAAAACAAATAAAAAATAAACTCATGCTTATTCAGGTATTGTTTCTTCTTGATTGATTTATGGTGCATTATTTTATTTCCTTTTCCTTTTCATTTATTTATGTTTTCTGTTACAAGTTGACATGAAAGAGGATTTTTATTCTTTATTTTTTTTGTTATGACATGAAAGAGGATAAAGCATAGAGATTGACATTTAGGGTACGTTTGTTTCGTGGTTTGAATCACAGTTCGAATCATTTTGCTACAGTATTTTCCCTCACAAAAATTTAAATCTTCATTCAAATAATCTATTCAAATACTCGAACCAAACATGCTCTTAAAAATTTATAGTTTAGTGGTGGCTGGCGAGGCAGTTGACCAGCGCCAAAAGGGGAAAAAGGAAAAGGGAAAAAAATTCTATTTTTTACAAAGTAAAATTGTGAGAACCACTTAATAAAATTGAAATTAACGGAAATAAAAAAATGTAAGAAAATGTGTCCCAATTTGGAGAGAGATTTTAGAAAATTCCATAATAAATGAAAGTAAAAGGACCTTTTCCTTACTTTCTAGAAAGGTAGTTAAATTTATAATCAACAAAGTAGCGTTTTTCAACAATGAACTGTCAAAGAAAAAAAGAAAAGAGACGTAGCGGAAAGATGTATGAACTTTAGGACCATAAATTTTTTCCTGTCCAAATATCTACCTACATAAAAGTGTTTTTAGCGGAAAAAGTGTTATTCATTATGTTTTATGTGGAACACAATTGCACGTCCTCCTCCCCTTAAAAAAAATTGCATGCCCGCCAATAAGTATGACCTATATTTTTACCTTTTGAATGATGTGTATTGTTTGGTGAAAAAAATAAAAATATTCTTTTGAAATAATGAATGTGTTCTAGATTAATTTTGATGAACAATTGGTGTTTAGAAAGTGATAAAAAAAGGAATCATTTTAGACAATTTAATTTAAACCATATTATTCAATTTAAACTCATATTATAGTAAAAAACATATTCCCTTTTCTCTCTTTTCTAACTTAAGCTTAAAAATGCTTAACTTCTTCATTTGAACTTCGACTTCTTCATTTGAACTTCGATTAAAACAAAAAGATGAATGGATCCTATATCTATAAATATATATTCCTATATCTATGAGAGTTCTTAGGAAACAAGTTCTAATTGCTACATTAAAAAACTTTCACATGTTATAGTGTAATGCAAAATATGCTACAGTGTAAAGTTTTCAAATGCTACAGTATTTAAGTTTCAACTTGATTCCCTAACACTCTTATATTGTCCATCAAAATTTTTCCTAAATATTGAGATTTTTTTTTAGATTTGTTAGAATACACAATCATTTGAAGTTTTTAACCTCAATTCAAACTACTCAATCCAATTTGAGCCAATTTTAGTTTGAACTTTTTTGGTTCAAACTAATGCTTAAAATATCGTATTCTCAATTGAATTATGTATGCTTAGGGTTAAAAATATCGATATCTATGAAAATATCGGTACTTGGATTTTATAGAAATATCAACAGAAGTATTGATATCGGTAGACATAGATGTAAAATATGAATATTAAAACATTTTACTTTTAAGTAAGACATAAAGAAACTCTATAATTTTTAATAATACATAAGTTAGATGAAACTCTCAACCAAAATACAAAGCATGTGCTATATGCATTGTAAAAAGTGATCATATGAAACAAATGATTAACATACATTCCTAACTTACGTAAAATAATTAAAAGTCAACCGAACACAAGTACTTTAGATCCATAGTTTCATATAAGATAAGAAAACATCTATACCACTAGAAGCTTTTAGGAGGTTTATAGGTATTTTGAATACCTTCTTAATTTAAACAAAATTGAGACCAAAACATTGAATTTGAATAGTTTCTTACATATTCTTGATTTAAACAGTAAATTCATGAAAGATTCACTAAAAAATAAATAAAAGTGACATGAATTTTATAACGTAAAAACATGTATTAAAATAAAAATAAAAATAAGACATAAATATTTTGTCGATATTTTGTTGATACTTTTGTTGGAAACAAAGTGCGCAGCGGAATTTTAAAAATTTTCATCAGAGTATTTTCCAAAACACAAGTTTGACATGTTATATGTATAAATTAAACAGATCTTACTAACCTCAGTATGCCGAAGAACCTCCGCGACCTGTGTAGAGAAGTAACGTTCCAGAAGAGCCTCAACCAACTGGTCTTCTTTGCTATTCTCTATCCACAACCGGAGTGAGTGTGGGCTCACACGTACAGCTCTTCCACCGGTGACTCTCCTTCCAACCAATAGAGAGAACCCAAAGCTAGTGTTCGTGATTTGTGAACAAAAGCTCTCAGGGAGTTTTTAGATGCTCACTAGAAGAGTATCACTCTTAATCTCTCAAATTGATCTGAGTAAATCATTAGACTCACTCCCTTTTTATACCTATTGGTCCTTGGGGTCAGTCCATATCAGATTAGGTCTCAAAAATCGAAATAGAATCAAGTTCGGATCAATATCTGATAAGATACGCGTGAAAAACGCGTAATCTTAGCTGTCGCGGTCGGCATGCCGAACTGTGAGATAGGCAGGCCGAACTGGCCAGTTCGGCAGGCCGAACACGTCATCCGGCATGCCGAACTGCCGAGAAAAAATCTCCGCGAATCTTTTATTTTCCACCCGAGATTCTAAAGGATAAAGTCTCAGTTTTGATTCAAATAGCCCAATAGAAAAGATATCTGATCAAAACAAACTTTATCAAGATAATCTCTAAGAAAATAAATCAATTCACAACAATTCTACAAGTTTATCTTGTTCTAATTGTCCAAAATTAAAACAACCGATAAACAGACAAGAATTATCCGAACGCCATAATTCAACAAGTTCATCTTGAACTAATTTCTTACATAATTAATTCAACCGATAAACAGACATGAATTATTTGATTCTTATAAATTTTAAACCAATCTGATAAATCCGACATAAGTCACCAATTATTGGAAAAGCACGCCGTGTCGTTACAGGATTTTGTGAGCTAGCAAAGGGGACCAAAATGGACCTATAAAGTTCAAGCTCATGATAACTATGAAACCCAATATCCCAGATATACATTTCACAATTATCAACTCCAACGCTACTCCACTAAAAGCTTGGAGCTGCACTCTCGAACTTTATAGAATTACGAAGCTCGTGTAGCTAAGTCTCCATGACATATCATAGTGTATCGCATCCCCATATGATCATCCATAATCGGCTTAAGGACAAGTTCTGTCTTACCTTCCCGATTATTTTTATCTTACGTTCCATTGTCTCACCATTAGAAAACTTACCATCCAAAGATAGTATACCATTCGGTTACACCTATGTATCCAAATGGTTGAGCGCTCCAGTTTTCCAATTACAGGACAACGCATATAAGAGGATATCATTACTCCTAAAGAGGAGCTATGGATTCCATATCTATGAATAACAAGTCTACGCTACCAAGAGTCATGCCTCCAACGTACCGGCATGCTTGCCACTATAGAGATGTGGGAGTCACCCATTGGTACATCAAAAGACACAAGTCGAGACAACGGGCCCATTATTCATCTCAGGATTAAGATACAATACAAATGATTGTCTAAAGTGAATCGATTTGACAAGACAGAATTATTAATCCAAATCAATTCACTTTATGTCCCGATCCAACACATCGTCACCTATGACAATGCGCCAATGTTTCTATTCACGGAGTCCAACTCCGATGGCCAAGACAAACCATCTCCCAAAAGGGATATAGACAACATAACAATCTTTACATGAATAAAGCGCCCAACTTTATTCCCTCGATTGCGGATCATATATTTTAGACCATCATCTTAAGAGTCGTGTCTACCGCATAATCATCCCATCATATGCCCAACTCTTAAGGTTTAGACTGACAGTCTCAGACTACTGTTTGCTTATCATACATTCAACAAATATGAACGTAAAGAGGACAATATTTGGTATATATATATAAATGAATAAATTCTTTATTGATAAAAATGTCTCCAAAAACGTATTACATTTTTACTCCTTAGAGCATACATGTCTAACAATCTCCCACTTGCACTAAGTGAGTAAATACTGCAAATTTCGCATCCCCATAGCTTCCACATGCCTTTCGAAGACTCTCCCAGAAAGTGTCTTCGTAAATGGATCAGCTAAATTGTCCTCTGACGCGATCTTGCACACCGTGACATGCCCGCTCTCAACGAAGTCCTTTATCACATGATACTTCCGATCAATATGCTTACTCTTCTTGTGAAATCTTGGTTCCTTAGCATTAGCTACCGCCGCACTGTTATCACAGTACAGTGATACCGCTTTATCCACACCAGGAACTACCTCAAGATCCCCAAGGAACTTGCGGAGCCACACTGCTTCTTTCGAAGCATCACTAGCCGCCACATACTCGGCCTCCATCGTTGAATCCGAAGTGCAATCTTGCTTCGCACTTCTCCAACTGATGGCACCCCCACCTAGAGTAAACACAAACCCTGAAGTCGATTTCCTAGAATCCAGGCAGGATTGAAAATCCGAATCAGTGTATCCTAGAGGAGTTAAATCCTCACCCGAATACACAAGCATATACTCACGAGTCCTTCTCAGGTACTTGAAAATATGCTTTACCGCAACCCAATGGTTTGGTCCTGGATCCGCCTGAAATCGACTCACAATCCCGACCGCATAGCTAATATCTGGTCGAGTGCAAAGCATGGCATACATGAGACTACCTACTGCCGAAGCATAAGGCACCTTCTTCATGTATTCTCTTTCTTCATAAGACTTTGGAGAGTCTTTCTTAGAAAGAGTAATTCCAGACCTAGATGGTTGCCCACCTTTCTTGGAATCCTGCATTGCAAACCTCCTGAGAATTTTATCTATGTAGCTGGCCTGTGACAAAGCTATCATTTTGTTCTTCCTATCCCGAAAGATCTGGATACCGAGAACAAAATTAGCCTCACCCAAGTCCTTCATGTCAAACTGCTTGGTCAACCATAATTTGACCGATGACAACGCCCCATCGTCATTGCCAATTAGCAGAATGTCATCTACATAGAGTAGTAGAAAAACCACCTTCCCATTCTTAATGTGTTTGTAAACACATGGTTCATCCACATTTTGTGAGAACCCATAAGTCTTGATCACTTGATCAAATCTTATGTTCCAAGAACGAGAAGCCTGCTTAAGTCCATAAATAGACTTTAGCAACTTACAAACCTTACCCTCTTGACCCGTGACCTTGAACCCGTCTGGTTGTTCCATATAAATGGACTCATCAAGATAGCCATTCAGAAAAGCCGTCTTGACATCCATCTGCCAAATCTCGTAGTCGAGAGCGGCAGCTATGGACAAGAGAATCCGGATGGACTTAAGCATGGCTACAGGCGAAAAGGTTTCCTCATAATCGATTCCTTCCTTTTGCGTATAACCCTTAGCTACCAGTCTAGCCTTAAAGGTTTCGACCTTTCCATCCACTCCTCTTTTCCTCTTGTAGATCCACTTACACCCTATGGGTTTTACCCCTTCGGGAAGATCCACAAGCTCCCAGACCCGATTAGTCTCCATAGACTTCATCTCAATGTTCATGGCCTCTGTCCAGAGTCTTGAATCAACATCCTCCATAGCTTCTGCGTAAGTATAAGGATCCCTGTCATGTTCATCCGGTTCAGCCAAAAAGACCTCCCCATTGAACATATACCTCTCAGGTTGACGCCCGATCCTCCCACTACGCCGAAGCCCCTGAGGTTGTTGTTCAGGTTTGTTTGGTTTTTCTACACCGATCGGAATGGTTTCGTTCGGAACCTCTGGAGTAAACGGATTACCCCTCAACTCCTCAAGCACCACTTTGCTTTGAGGTTTAAAGTCGTTCATGTAACTCTCCTCAAGGAAAGTTGCATTAGTTGAAACCACGACTTTATTTTCCTTTGGGTTATAAAAATAACCCCCTTTAGTCCCTTTTGGATATCCTACAAACACGCAAACTTCTGAACGTGCTTCCAACTTATTCGGATCCTTAAACAGGACATGAGCTGGACATCCCCATATGCGAATATGGTTTAAGGATGTCTTCCGTCTTGTCCACAACTCGTGAGGAGTTTTAGGGACCGATTTTGAAGGCACATTGTTCAAAAGATAACATGCGGTTTGTAGTGCATATCCCCAAAAGGATAAAGGCAATGATGAATAACTCATCATGGACCTAATCATGTCCAACAAAGTCCTATTCCTTCTCTCTGCTACGCCATTCTGCTGCGGAGTGCCCGGCGCAGTCAAATGGGATAAAATCCCATTCTCTAACAAGTGTCCCAAGAACTCATCAGAAAGGTATTCCCCACCTCGATCTGATCGAAGTGCCTTTATGGGTCTACCCAATTGCTTTTCCACTTCAGCCCGAAACTCCCTGAACTTATCATAAGTTTCGCTTTTGTGGTGCATTAGGTACACATACCCATATCTTGAGTAATCGTCAATAAAAGTAACGAAGTACTCATACCCTCCTCGTGCCCGGATGTTCATCGGTCCGCAAACATCACTATGCACAAGTTCTAGAACCCCTTCGGCCCTATTGCCCTTAGACCCGTATGGTCTTTTGGTCATTTTACCCTCCAAACAAGACTCACATTGAGGTATAGATTCCACCTTTAAGTGACTTAAAGGTCCATCCCTTACCAACCTTTGAATCCTATTTAGGTTAATATGGCCAAGGCGCAAATGCCAAAGATAAGTCTTATTAGAGTGAGAAGTTTTAAGTCTTTTTGAGTTATTATCATTTATCTCAGCATTAAGCAACAAGTCCATCTTAGGTTTGATAAAATATAGATTATTTTGCATCCATCCAGAACAGATAAAAGATTTGTTTTTACGAATCACCACTTTTTCATTAAAAGATACCACGTAGGAGTCTTTAAATAAAGAAGATACAGAAATTAAATTCCTTTTAAATTTAGGAACATAAAAACAATCTCGCAAAATTAAACTCCTATAATTATCAAAATAAAGATGGACATCTCCCACTGCTTCCGCTGAGACCAAGGATCCATCGCCCATCCGAAGCGTTAAGTCTTCACGAAGTAGACTTCTCGTTTCTTTGAATCCCTGCAGAGAAACACAAACATGATTAGTTGCACCAGAATCTATGACCCAAATGTCACTGGATTCCTCAACCAAACAAGTTTCTAAATATAGAAGATCACACCTACCTCCCTTGGAAAGGAAGTCCTTGCAATGCTTCTTTATATGCCCGACCTTACCACAAAAGAAGCACTTAAGCTTCTTTGGGTTCTTCTTCTTCTTCTTCTTGCTCTTGGTAGCAATAGGAATAGAAGATTTCCCACTCTTGGCCCGTTGTTTCTTTCCATTCCCAGAGTTAGGATTGGAACCAGAAGCAGCTACCATATTGGCCTCTCCACCAGCAGGAGACTCTCTGATCAGCAGTTCAAACTCTTGTAACTGTTTCATCAGTTCTGTCAAGGTCATATCCCGTCTATTGCTTAGATTAAAAGTAGCTCTAAACGGAATAAATTCCTTAGACAGAGTCTCAAAGACCATAGTCATCTGAGTTTCAGCATCGATGTCGGCTCCATTGGTTTGAGCCTCAGCGAGGTAACCCATGACCAACATCATGTGCTCCTTTACAGATGTCCCCGGTCTCTGTCTACAGTTTAAGAGTTTCCGAAGCGCCCCTTGCCGCTTTGTTATGGCCTGGCCTCCAAACATGTCCTCAAGATTATCCAAGATCTGCTTCGCAGTCTCATAATCCTGATGTTGAGCCTGCAGCACGTTATTCATGCTAGCCATAACATAGCAGCGGGCCTGATCATTAGCATCTTTCCAGCGTTCGTACGCTTGGAATTGCTCATTACTTGAGTCTCCCGTAGGCTCGGGAGGACAAGGAGTTGTCAGAACATATTTCAGTTTCTCGAAGGAAAGGACGATGTCCAGGTTCCGTTTCCAATCATTATAGTTCTCACCGGTCAATTGGTTTTTGTCAAGTATCGATGATAAAGCGTTTTTAGACATTTTCAATCTACAATAAAGAATCATATACCAAACATAAGCAAACATATATAATAATTTAGTAAGATAACACAATCATGTAAAATCATACAAATGTGTTTATGTGTCAAAACCTTGAAAATATCACAACCTTACAACGATAATTCCCAACTCAGAATTCAACAAGCTCCTAGGGGAGTCATGCCAAATTCAATCAGGAACACGGATCCCCTCCTGATTAATATATGCCATCCAGGACCCGTATGATCCAGCATATACTAATAATCGTTTCTTTGGCCATTAATTTTATTAACAGAGCTCCTAGGGGAGGTTAATAATAAAATTAACGTGAGTGTATAACCACCGTTTTAATATTTTATCCATGATTTATAATCACCACCTAAGGGTGTGCAACCATAAATCATACTAAAATACCTTATCCTTTCAGAGATCCAATCTGGTACATGATAGAAATCCCTTCCTAGGGGTTGGGACCATCATGTTCTTCCTATGGACCAACGATGGAGGCCTTAGGTTCTCTCTTCGAAAACCTTCTCCCACTCAATCTTTTGAAGTCAAGGTTTTATTTTAAAATTATGCATGAACAATTTTAATATGAGCGGCACTCCCTATTCTATATGACATGTTATCAATATACATGGTAAATCATATTATAATGCAGACAAGCAAAGCAATCAAGCAAAGCTACAAGCATAATAATAATAACCGTAATATTATGGTTCCACCCTAGAGAATAGAAAAAATAAGATTACAAGAGAATAATCGAGACATTTATCGATTCTTCATCCTTGAATCCTCAAGCTGTATCATTCTTCATGTAATGTCCATCTTCAAGTCCTCAATCCCGTATGAATCGAACACTTCATATTTCCGGTCATATCCAAATTTAATGTTTCTCAGAATCGTCCCAAAAATAAAATTAAAACTGCACTAAAAAATCGCACCTTTTCTGGACGCCTGGCAGCTCTCGGTCGGCAGGCCGATCTGGGTGATCGGTCTGCCGATCATGGTGGTTCGGCCTGCCGAACATGAAGGTTCGGCCTGCCGGCAGAGCACCAAAATTTCTGCCCCACTGTCGGCCTGCCGGACCATACGTCCGGCCTGCCGATCTGTGACCTTCGGCCGAGCAGAAAACCCTCAATCCAGAAAATACAATTTTAATGCAATTCATCAATTTTATTTTCAACAATTCAAAAACATAAAATTAGAGACTCAGGAAATACCTGGAGGCGCCATCATCTATCTTCAAGATCCGACTTCTCGTTCCGTCTTCTCCGAATAATTATTTAATTACAAAATTCTTACAAATTAAATAATAATTCCTAGACGGAGATGATAGTCCGCCATCTAATTACATGAAAAACCTAGATACACATTCTAACCTCTAAGGAACCATAACCGGTGTTAATTAATTAATAAATAATTAAACAACAATTTAATCAACCATAATTAATTAATAAACATTCACCACATAATCCATGACAACATATATATTATATAGAAACCTAGAGTGCCATCTCTCTATAAAATTTAATTCAAGCATTGGAGAGATTAAGATCACAAAATTTATGCATATAACATGATCACAAACTTGCAAATTTATGTAAAAACCTCGGCTCTGATACCAATTGTTGGAAACAAAGTGCGCAACAGAATTTTTAAAAAAATTTTCATCAGAATATTTTCCAAAACACAAGTTTGACATGTTATATGTATAAATTAAACAGATCTTACTAACCTCAGTGTGCCGAAGAACCTCCGCGACCTGTGTAGAGAAGTAACGTTCCAGAAGAGCCTCAACCAACTGGTCTTCTTTGCTATTCTCTATCCACAACCGGAGTGAGTGTGGGCTCACACGTACAGCTCTTCCACCGGTGACTCTCCTTCCAACCAATAGAGAGAACCCAAAGCTAGTGTTCGTGATTTGTGAACAAAAGCTCTCAGGGAGTTTTTAGATGCTCACTAGAAGAGTATCACTCTTAATCTCTCAAATTGATCTGAGTAAATCATTAGACTCACTCCCTTTTTATACCTATTGGTCCTTGGGGTCAGTCCATATCAGATTAGGTCTCAAAAATCGAAATAGAATCAAGTTCGGATCAATATCTGATAAGATACGCGTGAAAAACGCGTAATCTTAGCTGTCGCGGTCGGCATGCCGAACTGTGAGATAGGCAGGCCGAACTGGCCAGTTCGGCAGGCCGAACACGTCATCCGGCATGCCGAACTGCCGAGAAAAAATCTCCGCGAATCTTTTATTTTCCACCCGAGATTCTAAAGGATAAAGTCTCAGTTTTGATTCAAATAGCCCAATAGAAAAGATATCTGATCAAAACAAACTTTATCAAGATAATCTCTAAGAAAATAAATCAATTCACAACAATTCTACAAGTTTATCTTGTTCTAATTGTCCAAAATTAAAACAACCGATAAACAGACAAGAATTATCCGAACGCCATAATTCAACAAGTTCATCTTGAACTAATTTCTTACATAATTAATTCAACCGATAAACAGACATGAATTATTTGATTCTTATAAATTTTAAACCAATCTGATAAATCCGACATAAGTCACCAATTATTGGAAAAGCACGCCGTGTCGTTACAGGATTTTGTGAGCTAGCAAAGGGGACCAAAATGGACCTATAAAGTTCAAGCTCATGATAACTATGAAACCCAATATCCCAGATATACATTTCACAATTATCAACTCCAACGCTACTCCACTAAAAGCTTGGAGCTGCACTCTCGAACTTTATAGAATTACGAAGCTCGTGTAGCTAAGTCTCCATGACATATCATAGTGTATCGCATCCCCATATGATCATCCATAATCGGCTTAAGGACAAGTTCTGTCTTACCTTCCCGATTATTTTTATCTTACGTTCCATTGTCTCACCATTAGAAAACTTACCATCCAAAGATAGTATACCATTCGGTTACACCTATGTATCCAAATGGTTGAGCGCTCCAGTTTTCCAATTACAGGACAACGCATATAAGAGGATATCATTACTCCTAAAGAGGAGCTATGGATTCCATATCTATGAATAACAAGTCTACGCTACCAAGAGTCATGCCTCCAACGTACCGGCATGCTTGCCACTATAGAGATGTGGGAGTCACCCATTGGTACATCAAAAGACACAAGTCGAGACAACGGGCCCATTATTCATCTCAGGATTAAGATACAATACAAATGATTGTCTAAAGTGAATCGATTTGACAAGACAGAATTATTAATCCAAATCAATTCACTTTATGTCCCGATCCAACACATCGTCACCTATGACAATGCGCCAATGTTTCTATTCACGGAGTCCAACTCCGATGGCCAAGACAAACCATCTCCCAAAAGGGATATAGACAACATAACAATCTTTACATGAATAAAGCGCCCAACTTTATTCCCTCGATTGCGGATCATATATTTTAGACCATCATCTTAAGAGTCGTGTCTACCGCATAATCATCCCATCATATGCCCAACTCTTAAGGTTTAGACTGACAGTCTCAGACTACTGTTTGCTTATCATACATTCAACAAATATGAACGTAAAGAGGACAATATTTGGTATATATATATAAATGAATAAATTCTTTATTGATAAAAATGTCTCCAAAAACGTATTACATTTTTACTCCTTAGAGCATACATGTCTAACAACTTTTGCAGAAATTTTTGTAACATTTTCTTGATATTTTGTCATTTAACACTACAGTCTTTATAAAATTGAATATTCCATTCTAAAAATTCTACAAAAAAATATATGATACCCTATTTACATTATTTTTAAAATACAAAAATTTATGCACAAATATAGATGGAAATTATTTGTCAATCATTGTGTTTGTCCAACTAGTAGGACTTATATTGTTCTCTTATTAATGTTTGGGTTAATTACATAATTATACATTATAATTTTACCTATTTCTCAATTTATTCTTTTTTTTTTTACAAACTACAAAAGAATCCCCTTGAATTTAAAAAAACTTTTTATAATTTCATCCCTATAAATAGAACAAATTAAGCAAAATGACATAATTACCTTAAATAGTTGTGAAAATATATTCTAGATTTAAAAACATAAAAATTCTTAAATTAAAACATCAAATTTCAAAAAGGGATCTAAAGTTTTACGGCTTTTGAAATGCTAAGGTATGTTTTAAAAGTTTTTCTCAAGAAGAAAGTGATATTTTAAAAATAAATTCGGCCTAGTTAATGGTTTTTTTGTCTTATCTCAATATTTAAAATGTATATTTGTAGTTCCTTAAACTAGAGAATAAATTGAGAAATACAAAAGACAAAAATCGTAAAAAATATCACTTTTTTAAAACTAATTATAGTAAATAGCAGGGTTTGAAAATAATTATAGTAAATTTTAGATTTATGATGTAAATAATATATTTATTTACATAACAATTGCATTTATAGTATAAATAATATATTTATCTTATTGTTTAAAATGTAAATATTTCTTATTTATATAATATATAAGTTATTTATATTCATAAATTTATTATTTACCACAAATAGTTTTAAAATCTGATATTTACTTTAAACATTTTAAAAAAGCTAACTTTTTTTTTATTTTTTTTTGATTGAAACTAAGAGGTATAATTATATAATTAACATTTTAATATTTATTATTTGTGATTTGCTAGATTAATGTGAGACAGAAGACGATAATCACTTTTCGTTTTTCAGAAAAAGAATACGTACAAGAAGATTGTGATTGTGAATACAGTGAAAATCAAATTAATATTTTCAAATAATAAGAATATGGTCCGTTTGGAATGGCTTAAATTAAAAAAAAAAAATAAGAGACTTGCAAAATACAGGCTTCTTCTCCCAAACGGGCCTATTGTATTGTCGGAGAAAGAAACATCTCAGCAGCAGTCGTGGGGTCGTGGCTTTCTTATTGCAAACACTGCCAAACACAGTCAAGCAAAAATAAATAAATAAATAAATAAAAATAAAAAGGAGGGAACTCCTGAAAAGGGTATATTCTATATTCTCTATTTCTCACGCCCTATAAAAACGTCCCTCTTCTCCCCAAACCCAAATGGAAAGCCTCTCCTTTTACACACACCACTCAAGTCTGAAACACGCCAACAAACTGTACTCCCCACAATATAGGACCGAACATAACAACGTTAACTCTTTTCTCTTCTCTTTTTTCTTTTGTCTGCTTCTTCCCATTTCGCATGAGGAGCGCTTAGACAACCAGACAAACCCTAGAGAGAGCCAAACCCAGAATCAATGGCCGACAACAAAACCGGCCCTAGCACCAGCTCCAAGAAGGACATCCATGGCGGCGCAGGCGCTGGTGGAGGTCTTCTGCTGGGGCGCTTTGAGATCGGGAAGCTTCTCGGCCATGGAACCTTCGCGAAGGTCTACCTCGCTCGCAACGCCGAGTCCGGCGAGAGCGTCGCGATCAAGGTCATCGACAAGGAGAAGATCCTCAAAGGAGGCTTAGTTGCACACATCAAGCGCGAGATCTCCATTCTCCGCCGCGTCCGCCATCCGAACATCGTTCAGCTCTTCGAGGTCATGGCCACCAAGGCCAAGATCTACTTCGTTATGGAGTACGTCCGCGGCGGCGAGCTCTTCAATAAGGTCGCCAAAGGGAGGCTCAAGGAGGAGGTCGCTAGAAAGTACTTCCAGCAATTGATCTCCGCGGTCGGATTCTGCCACGCCCGCGGCGTTTTTCACCGCGATCTCAAGCCGGAGAATCTGCTCCTCGACGAGAACGGTAACCTCAAGGTCTCCGATTTTGGATTGAGCGCCGTCTCCGACCAGATCAGGCAGGACGGTCTTTTCCACACGTTTTGCGGAACGCCGGCTTACGTCGCGCCGGAGGTCCTGGCAAGGAAGGGCTACGACGCCGCCAAGGTAGATATCTGGTCTTGTGGTGTGATTTTGTTCGTTTTGATGGCTGGTTATTTGCCTTTCCATGATCAGAACGTTATGGCGATGTATAAGAAGATTTACAAAGGCGAATTTCGGTGTCCGAGATGGTTTTCGCCGGAGCTAATTAGGCTTCTAACGCGCCTGTTGGATACGAATCCGGAAACGAGGACAACGATTCCAGAAATTATGGAAAATCGGTGGTTTAAAAAGGGGTTTAAACACATCAAATTCTACATTGAGGACGATAAGCTCTGTAGAGTAGAGGACGAGGTTGAAAAGAAGGATGTGGATGAGTCGAGCTTGGTTTCGGATATGTCGGAATCGGATTCCGAAATTGAGACGCGGAGGAAGATCACGACGCTGCCGAGACCAGCGAGTTTGAATGCTTTTGATATAATTTCGTTCTCGCGGGGGTTTGATTTGTCCGGATTGTTTGAGGAAGGCGTTGACGAGGCGAGGTTCGTGTCCGGCGCACCGGTTTCGAAGATTATATCGAAATTGGAGGAGATTGCGAAACTTGTGAGCTTCACAGTGAGGAAGAAGGATTGCAGGGTGAGCTTGGAAGGGTCCAGAGAAGGCGTGAAGGGTCCGCTGACAATCGCCGCGGAGATATTTGAGTTGACGCCGTCGTTGGTGGTTGTGGAGGTGAAGAAGAAGGGAGGGGACAAAGCAGAGTATGAGCATTTCTGCAACAAAGAATTGAAGCCCGAAATGGAAAAATTGATGCTCGAGGAAACTACTGCCGCTTCTTTGAATTTGCCGTCGGATACTGAATAGAGGGAGAGAGGGAGAGGGAGGAAGTGAGAGAAGGGGAGAAGGGTATGCTTTTTCTTGACCTCTTTCGCTCTCTTTTCTTTGATGATACTTGTGTATGACAATTTTCTTCTTTTGATCTTTTTTTCCTCTGTTTTCTGTCTTTGATCTGAGGAACCAAGATATAGAGTTGTCACCGTATGTTGTAATTTCTGTTCTTTGTACCGAGAATACACTAATTTCTCTTAGATAATGAAATACACATTCAGCTAATTTTCCATTCTGTTCTTGCATGTTAATCCATGTATTGTCACATTTTGGGGGTCAAACATGGAAAAAAAGAGAAACATGTGGGGTGAGGAATACTTCATCCCATTTGGCGTGCGTTTTCCCTTTAAGGTATAAATTCTTTGCGCATTGGTCTTGCTACTATTTGCTTAAGCTTCTTATCGTAATGCCGCTGAGCAAATAGGAGAAACAATAGTAAAAATGTAAGAGCTCAATCGTAGTGTCATTTTAGGTAATTATACATTTGAATTGTGTTGTTTTTTGTCAACGGTATAAAAAATATTTGAATTGATCCGTTTCAAATTTAGCTAACTGAGTTTAATGGCTGTGCCGAAAAGAAAAAAAAAAAAGGTTATGTAAGAAGTGGAGTTCTGGAGACTGGAGAATGACTATTTCCTGTTTCGTTTTCATTAGTTATCCGACAGGATCCTTAAAAATTGTTGTTTGAACTATCAGGCAGCTGGTTTGTTATTTTAGACATGCATACTCGCAAAAAAGGCCAAAAAAAAAAGAGATCAAGGTTACTGGGGCATTTCATATTTGAATTGCGAGAGGAGTTCATGAATTATGAAGTTTATTGTTCAGAATTACACTAGCGAAGTCAATGAGTGTATCTTAAGAGAAATTACTTCCAAATCTGAAGTATAGAAACGTAATTTGCTAAATGATGATGGTGGAAGGTCATTGGTTCAACTGATTATCGTTAATTTCTTCATGCTTGTTTTAAGTTCGAAGTACCATTTGTACAAATAAGAATCCCCTTCGTTACATAATTTGGACTGCTAGAATATGGCGCCCTTGGGGCTTTCTATTTGATTGTATTGAAATCCCCAATGAATTGGGATTTCTCTATTGGGCCAGGTCATTTCAGGGCAAGCGGATCATTTATGATGAAGAGGATGGACTTCAAGAGAATGATTCAGAGTTCTTGCAGAGTGGAACCATGCACTATCAGACGCGAGATAGATCTTCCAAAGAACAAGGCTTTTTTCGAATAAGCTAATTCATTTGGGACCCTACAGATCCACTCATCAAAGTGTGGACATACTGTTGTTCTATTGTTGTTCAGTGTCTAGTACTATTACATCAATTCTTGAGAGATGGACTTGTAGATTTTAAAAGATCAATTGGCAAGGCATTGTGGGAGAAAGTGGTCAATTTCATCACATTAAATTAGGTGCAGAGGGTAGTTTATCAGCATCTTTGCCCTTGTGGGCATGTAATGTTGACGTAGCGAAATTTGATGAAAACCCTGGTGTCTATCAATTGATTACACATTTCTTTATTTGTTTGATAACAGTTTTGCACACATTTACTCTAATGTTCCCATCTGGCTGTCTGGTATCTGACTGGGTTTGCAAATTAGGGATCAGTTATCCATGGACCATTAATCTTTTCATCTTCCACGAGACAACAAAAACTCCATTATCAGGATCTATTTTCTGTTCAATTTTTTTCTCTCTTTATTGGGGGATGCGTTAGGAGGAAACGAGGAAGATGCACCATTTCTAGCTGGTCATTGAGAATTTCTCTTTGAAGAAATCGATGAGTATAATAAAAGGGGACAAAACTTTTGTCTCATGTATCTATCTGGTCACCTCTGTATTTCCTTTTATGTAAATTTGTGATGCATTGCATGATACTAGTCTATAAATTTGCCACTGTTACTTTTGTTGCTCTACTCCCTCAAAAGTCAAACCAACTGGAATTTGAGCCAAATTAACTGCTTATTCTTATTTTTTTAGTGACGTACTGTTCTTCCGACTGAATCCTTCCTCCTTCCCATTATAGAATGTAGGCCCCATTTCAGCCATCGAATCAGGAATGGGATCTGCAAACTTGGTCAAATCTTGTATTTACATTAGCAGAAGCAAATGCCACATAGCATGTACTGTGGCCAAGACTTAATGCATCAACTTATCCAAAACACAACATGACTTTTGTTGATGTGGCCAAGGAATATTCTTTAAACTAACTGCAGATCATGAAGTTAAATGATAAAATCTTAACCTTCTGATTATGTGCCATTTTTTTTATCTTTGTTCCTTAGCAAAACGCCATCTCTGGTTTCTTCTACTAAAAGCAGGCTAATTTGGAACCATTTATTGTCCAATATGTTGCAACTTTGATTTTATTCATGAATATTTCAGTCTATTTAGTTCTTACTGTCTACAGGCCGGGATTTGTTAGCAATCATTCTTCAATTACATGTACTAGAATTGAATGTTGCGCTTATGAGCAAAACATGGGTTTATACAACCTTTAACTGATGATTGGGAAATTATTTGACAGTATTTTTCGATCAATTATTTGACCATTTTTATTGCTTCTTTCATACCACGCAAATTCTTATGGTCTTTGCAATGGCATTTTTAGTGTCATAGATGAGTTTCAATGTTCCTTCCTCTGATTAAATTAGAGATGGTAGTTTGCCTCTCCTTATTTTTGAATGCGAGACGCTGTGTGTGCGTAGGGTGAATCTTAAGTCTGATACCGTTTCTCATCCGGACATGTATTTCAGCTGTTGGATGGAGATTAAACCACTTTGATCTAACGAGGGGCAAGCTAAAGAGGGAACAATATACGTAAGTACACATGGAGCGAATAAAGAATCCCAGAAAATATAACTAGTATATTTAAAATGTAGATCCCTAAATGTAATGTTATTTTGTTGGTTTTGTAATCCTTTGTTTCGCTTATTTTTTCTTGGTTTGAATTTGTTAAACACATTTTTTTGGAGAGGAGAATTCTTCCCCAATTCAGTACCCTAGTTTTTTCCCTTTCATTGTGGTTGGCCTTCATCAACATTATCAATTTCATTCTCCGGTCAGTCTTTATTCTTTCCTCGTCCCTGTTAAATCGAGTGTCCATCCGCCGAGCATTTCTGCCATCACAAGTCAATTTCAAGCCCATTCTACAATCCTAGCTCCTCCATTTCCATGGTTGGTTTTCATTTCTTTTCATAATTTATTTTTGTTTAAAGTTAGGGGTTTTGTCATTAAAAAAGCCAATCTTCGATTTTTTTTTCTTCACTTTGTTCTCTCCATTTCGATATGTATTTTTGTCTCTTTAATTTCACTCTAACAAACTTAGACTAGGAAAATTTTACTTTAGAATCTTCAATTTTTTTTTTCAGAATTGCTTACGAGGTTTCATCAAAATCAACACTTTCTTTTTTGCTTTGTTAATTTAGTTTTTTTTTTTTGGAATGGATACTTTTGAAATTAACAATTAGAATTAACATCTTTCCTGTATGTTTATTTTTAAATTTAATCATAAGAAGTTATTCTTTAAGCTCGTGTTAGACTCGCGAATCAGTTTGTGCACGTTTAGTGAATCAGTTTGTGCACAAACTAAGATGACCAAGGCATTTTTATTGTGTATGTCATTTTTTTTATTGTCAAAATAATTGAATAGTTTGTGCATGTTTAGTGAATCAGTTCATTATTGATTATAATTTGATTAGAATTGGTGTCTCTTGCTGCCTTTATTTTTTCCCCTTTTAAGCATGGAAAAAAAAATAATTTTTGCTCAATTATATGCAAAGTTTTTCACGAATAACTTACAAGTTCTTAGCAACTTGATTGCAAGGTTTTTATTGAAGTTACTTCAAAATTTGAGTGAATTTAGTTGAGCAGCTTGTAATTAGTTCACAGTATAGCCAGCCTTGTAGACCTGGCTTCTTGTTATATTATATCCATTTCTGTTTTCTTAGAGTCTGTGATAACAGTGTTTAATGATGCATTGTTTCAAGTAACAATGATCCGAGCAAGAGGATTGAAGAGATCCTTAGATGATCCCGCTAGCACTTTCGGTATGTGCCACGATGAGTCGAATAATGACGGGAGTGAAAAAGATTTGGGTCGTGTTTTACAGTTCCGTTGCTCACCAAGAAAATTGGTTAAACTATGTCGTAGTTTGACTGAAGGGTAGCTGAATTTGGTGAGGCAAATAGGGTTCGGTAGCTTGCTTGGGTTGTCAAGTCTCAGTGTTGCCATAACCTTGTGACGTGGTTGATCGACATCTACAATGTCGCTAACCGGTCTATAACTATCGACGGGAAGACGCATGTGCTTATGGCTTCTTTGTTTATGGCAATAATGGGAGTTGGAGACGGCGGAGATGATTTTGAGCAAACAGGATCAGATGAGGAAGTGGAGAGAAGGAGGCTTTCAAGTGAAGCATGGGTACGAAAAGCTAACAAGCTAGCAATTGTATGATGACTTAAGTCAATGCAAATGCGGATGAACTTTTTATTAGAAGATTTGTGTTATTTGTGCTTGGTATGGTCCTAATACCGACCACATCCCTGAAGGTTGGAACCTCAATCCTCATATCAAATTTGTATGCAAATGTGATAAGAACTGGGCAACAAATTTGTATACAATCTCCTCATATTAACCGAAGCACATGTTCTTAATTATTATGCACGACTTCAATGTTTATATCTTTTTATATTTCTCCATTAAGACTTCTGGATTTCAATTGATTCTTAGGACCATCGTCGAACACCTTGTGTTTGTCAAATGATTGTATCAGACATATCCAAACAAACACCTTATGACGATGAACCAATTGTTTCTAAGAACAAAGCACTACTTTGAATCTCATGAAATCAATGTTGAGCATGATCAACAAATATGAATAATAAATTGGTCTCATTTAAAGCTTAAACCCAAAAAACGTAAAAAATTATGAAGTTGTTACAATACTCTTGACCTCAACTTATAAATTTAGGGGATAAA